>VKHI01000046.1:53739-90013 GCA_015145745.1 Poterioochromonas sp. DS
AGGAGCTTTCTTGATGCCAGAAGCAATCGCTGTGTAAGAATCAGAGATTTCTTTGTCATAAAAATCCTGCACCGTGTTTAAACTACATGCTTCATATATTTTCAACCAATTCATTCTTTTTCGGTTCGATGAACTGCTTTTTTGAGCTTCCACAATCTGTTCTTTCACCACAGATTGACAAGTTTGAAGTTGCTTATCGGACAACGCAAGAATCGAGAAAACCACCAGGTACTGACGAGGGATTTTCCCATCCTGTTTAAGGCAGAAAGATGATAATGATGTTAAAGGGAATTGAAGTAATTCAAATAATTCTAATCGTTCTTTACTTAATAATCCCTTCAATACACTTTCAATGACGCGTTGATTTTCAGGTTGGCGTAAGTCAATCTTCCTTGAAAAAGTATCCTCATTAATATCTTTCAAATCTGTGAAAAGATTGGATGAAGATGATTGAAGATTTTTTAAAAGATACTTCCAATAATATTGGAAATGAAAGTTTACACAATGAAAAGGGTTGAGGAAGTGAGGGACGAAGCCATGGTAAGTCAAATAGATTTGATTGGTATTATCACCATAATCTTCAAATAATTGCTCACCAACTGTTTCAATATTACGATCAGCGTATATGGAAATGGAGCGAGTCTTTGGGTCAAGTCGGTGATGTTGAAGAAAGAAATTTCCGTTATCTTGTTGTCGCGGTTGATGATGCTTTTCGTAGTTAAAGATATCTGCCATAGGAATGAGATGGATCTCTCCATGGAAGCGCAATGCTCGAGAGTTTAAAATCGAAAGAGCCCAGAGATAATCATCGAAGGTGAACTTAGCCTGCAGTGTTTCAACGCTAAAACCGTCAGCAGCGGAGGATCTCGCGGGAGGGAGGAAAACTTGCTTTACAATAAGAGAAATATCATTTGACTTTTCCACTAACATTTGACGGAGAGCTTCCAAAAACTGCTGATAATTAGTTTGCACCTCTCTCTGATACGCCAAAGTTTCTTCAGCGAACCAAGAGTCTTGCAGCTCTTGGACTTCATCATCGGAGAAGTATATCAAAGAAGGAACTTTCTCAGGTAATATTTGAATATACTCGTAAAAAGAAGATAATATACCTAAGTTCTTTTCATACAATAACCACATAATGATCGCTTGCTCGGACGAGATTGAATGAAAGTACTGGTAAAACCAACGAATAATTTGACTTGGATGGTCTTTCATATTCTCAATGGTCAAGATCAGGTGATTTGGAACCTTCAGGACAAGGTCATTCTCTTGAATCGACGATGTTGCGCGAAATCCATTTCCCATCTCACGGAAATTATAAACTTCAATACCATTCAATACTCCTTGATTTTTCTCAAACCATTTGGTAAAAGCATCAATTTTTCCCTTTTCATCAACTTGAGAAGCAATTCGGTGCACTAATGCAGCAATAATGACGAAGTAAAGGAACATGTCGTTTCAGTGATGGAAAAATTGAAACTTGTGTGCAACCTGTCATGTATAATTGTAAAAATAGTCTAGGCAACCGTAAAATTACGTATTGGATTGAAACGCTTTGAATGATGAAGAGAAGTCCAGCTCAATACCACTGTCATGACTTTGATTTCAACTGTCATGTTGAGAGTTTAAAAGCCTCTCATCTTCTGGAGCACCTTCCAGAAATTGTTCCTCTCGATGATGATGATGAGGTCAGACTGAGGAAAGACATTGCCGAATCCTCAGCTTCAGTCGAGGAAGGAGAAAAGGCTTCTTGGAATCAATTTTTTCAGCATCATTCAACTGGACAAATCTATAAGCCGCGAAGATATATATTACCTGAGTTCAATCATTATCTCTCACTACCTCATATCCACTGCCTTGTGGAGGTTGGTTGTGGTTACGGCTGTACAATGCTTCCCATTCTCCAAGCTCTTGTACCTGGATGCGCTTCTCTTCGTTATATTGCAACTGATTATAGCCGCGAGGCTTTAACGATCCTTGAGGCCAATCCTGCGTGTCAATCATTCTCTACTCATATCGTGACCGCACAGTGGGACATCGCCTCCTCTTCCTTCCCAGCCATAACCTTACCTGATCCTATTTCACCTGATTTGATTCTTTGTATATTCACCTTATCTGCAGTTCCTCCCTCTCAGCATCTTCAAACTTTATTCCACTTAAAGCAACTCCTCACACCTCCGAGAACCGACGAGAGGAAGAAATATCTTTTATTCCGCGACTATGGAGTTTATGACTTCAGCATGTTAGAAAAGCATGTCATTCGTCATGAAGAGTTTTTCTTTCGCAGATTAGATGGAACTATCTGTTATTACTTTAGTTTGGAGTATCTGCAAAAACTAGCTGAGGAAGCGGGATTTGAGGTGTTGGAGTTATCCTATGCAACCGTGATAAACCACAATCGCAAGACAGGCGAAAAACTTCATCGAGTGTTCGTCCACGCTGTTCTTGCCGTTTGAAAGAAACAGCTTTTTAGAAAGCCTAATTATATGAAATAAGCCTGCATAATCGAAACTAGAGGGTGACGGATATGCGATCCAAGGATTGCCCCTCTGATAGTTATTGATGCTCGGGATAAGTAAAGAAATAAATTGTCGGAAAGTTCCTCTAGAAAACGAATGTATCTTGTGTGTGTGTGTGTAAAGTCTAACTAAAACATTTTATAAAGAAGACTCTAGCCAAAAATCGATTTATTCAAAAGTCGAGGTTCGTAATCAGAAATCGTTAAAATTTGTTTTGATAATTTCTGAGTGAAGGAAAGGCACAGAAGGACTATTAGATCGTTAACCTTCACCTCCAAAGCCACTCAGTATCAACACCCATCTATTTATCTTTGGGATCGTGTCTACATCTCTGAATGAATTTTCTCCAAATACACGAGGATCCACCTCGCCCGAGCAGTCGATCATCCGCATCGTCGTCCGCAGCGTCCAGAAATATAGACTTTATTCCTCCTTATTCAAAATCATATACTCATCGTTTGAAGTTAATTCACGAGAAGCGACAAATCGAGGAACAGCGCATAAGATCCGATCCTTACGAGCGTCGAAACTTTGGAGACAATCTTACTTTTCAAGCACCGAATGGTGATAAAATGCATCATTCACAAAGAACATTTGGATTGCATGCTCTACAAAAACCGCCAGTAAATCGATTATTAGAACAAGAACTGCAACGTGGAAGATCTCGCAGCAGGTCTAACAGTGGCTATGGCGATGACTTCTACCGTAACGCCTCCGCGTCGCGATCGCGTTCAAGATCTCGTGACTCCAGTGTGGGTTCAACAGGAGGAGGTGGATTAAGGTCTCGCTCGCGATCATTTTCGAATAATAGCAGAGCGTCGTCTGCACACTCCGTCAGATCGACGGGCTCTGCGTCATCCAATAAATTCCAAAAACAACTTCAAATCAACCGCGATCTTGAAGCAAAGCAGAAACAAGAAGAAGCTTTAAGTAAGATGAAGAAGGATGCTTACGTCAATTACCTGAAATCGAAGAGTTCTCTGCAGCAACAGCCCTGGGTTCCCTCGGGCAAAGGCCCAAAACACAACGAATCACAACACAAGAGCATTAATCTAGACGCCTCTGACAAATTAGTTCAGACGAAAGCTTGGAGGAAAGCAGGGTGGCCTGGCCTTCTTCCTGAAGAGAAGAAGAACTATGATAACGTGGCGCCGAAGAGTCTGACGTTATCTGTGCGCAACAATGAGAAAAAAGAAGAACAAATTAGAAAGAATATGATTGCCCCTCATACATATATTAACAGTCATGAAGTACCATTACCTATTGAGGCAGATCCGGAAACAGATTACCGCACCGCACTACCTTCCACCCGATCATTACAAGAGATGCAAGGGAGTGTCAGAGGAGCAGCGAATATACGCAATGAACTGAATCCATATGACACGACGAGGACTGGTCCTATGGGAACGAATGAACTAAACTTCACTGCCATTACTCCTAATAACAGTGCCCCAGGTTCTCCCAATCACTCCAGACATCAATACAATAACAGAACACTACCCACTGTTCCCTCCTCCTCTTCTGTACAAGGGATGGATCTCCTCGACGCTCAGTCTGTGGGGTCATACAACACTTCCTCCTCCAATACAACTGGGAGGAAAGTTATCTTATCGCATGTCTCGAACCACCTCGCTCTGACGATACGCATGATCACCCTCTCAGAGAATGGTTCTAGTAAGAACTCGTATGGCATACTCGCTCTTCGGAGGAAGTGCAATAAGGCTGACCTCGTCGCAAGCATCGAGAAACAGTTCAATGTCTTCGGCAAGGTCTCTGACATTTCCATCGCCTCTAAACACAGTTACTCGGGCAAAGTAACGATAACTTCGCTGTCGATGGGCACCATCGAGGATGTGCCAGACATCAACGATGACTCTGACATTGTGGTGTATGTGGGAGGTGCGCTGTATCAACAACCTCAGATAAGCAGTGGTGAAGCATCAGATCCGTCCGCATTATACTCAGACTTCCTCTTTAGTCAGCCGTTGCGGGACTTCAGAGCTCAGTCAGTGGAGAGAGAGCGTCCCTCGACATCGCAGCCATCACAAGGACTGTTGAATGTTGATGACAAGCTCTTCTACGACTCAATGGTCAATACAGTGCAGGCCTTTGATGACTATGCTGCGAAGGAGAGTCGATTGACTGACTATTACCATCAACAGCGCAGTAGTAACGGCGGTCCGATGAGTGCAGGGAGTCTTGGAGGAAGTCTCGCAGGCAGTCCTAACCGCCCATTACCTCCCGCTGGAGATCAAGGCAGTCGACTAAGAGAGCTTGATGTCAAGAAACACGCTTTTTCAGTGCCAAAGACATCACTAGGTGCTCCAAAACACTTATCTGTCGATCAGATCATCTTATCTGGCAGTGGCTCGAATGACTTCCATCCTTCTCAAATCAATGCACTTGCAGAGGCTGCATTCGTGCAGCATCCTGAGATCTTTCAGAATAAAGCAAAAAGTCCGCAGAAATCCTTTGATGTTGATGAAGAGCTGAGAAAAGAGCAAGAAGATGCTCAACTGATGGACCAATTCGGGGCATTAAATAATGTAAACGAGCCCTTTACAGTGATGTCATTGAAAGACAAGAATCCGCATGATCTCGCGGGCATTGGGTCCTCAGATCCTTTCCTTCAACTAACGGAGGATGCGACGACCACCACAGGGAGTATCACGACGATGAATGATTACGAGCATCCGAACACCACCGCACAAAACAATAATAACAATAATAACAATAATAACAATGGTGTTGCAATGCATGGCATCGCTGGTGGAGACGCTGACCAAACATATGGCCACTCAGTGCTTCCACTGTCTCTAGCGGATATCCACGAGGTTAATAGCATCGGACAACCAGGGAGATCTCCTTCTCCCACGAGACAATCTCCTCTCACTCTATCTGAGATGCTGCAACTAGGAGACACCAATCACAACGACAGACAACAGTATGACCATAACCAGTACGAAGAAGAGGATCATCGCTACTATGAGGAGGATGAAGGACAAAGGAGAGAAGAGGATAGACGTCATCAGAGAGAAGGCCCTGGCTTCATGGTCTCTACTCCGATCACAAACCCTTCCAATAAGATCGACCAACTCGAACAATTCTACCATAAAGTGACGGAGAAAGCTGACAAGGACCTGCAACAACCCTCAAAACATCCTCTTAGAGTGGCTGCCAACTCGAAGCACATGTCGTCGAACAACTCCATCGGATCCGTCAGTAGCAGACGATCAAACTCCACGTCACGCAGTCTGAATAGTCGGAAGAGTCGCAGTAAGTCACCGGGTAAACCGGTGCCTGTGCCTATCACGAGGACAATGCAGGCGTCCGAGGATCGCTTCCTCAATCGCATGAGTGCTGTGAGAGCACAGCCAGACGAGCCACAGGCCCACCTCACCTTCCAGCCGCAATTCTACACCTCATCATCCAGCAGGAATGCGGGGGTGAGAAGATCCACGTCAGCAGATCGCATGTCGCAGTCGAGTGAATCGAGCACAGTGAAGGAGTTGAGGAGGAAGGAAGAGAAGGCGAGAGAGATTGCTAAGAGAAGACAGCAACCCGCACTGACGATCGATGCGAACCTTTACTTACATGATGAGGTCGATGACCTGAACGACGTCTATGAGGATGCGAGGTATCAAGACAGAGAGAGCGGCAGAGATAGAGCTATAGATAGAGACAGAGAGAGGAGGGAGGAGAGACAGAGGCTGTCTGATCGCTATAGTGGGCCTCCATCAGCAGGGCTTCTATCTACCCCGATATCCCCAATCCCTATTATTCCAGAAGATGACGACATCCCTATCTCCTCCTCTCATAGACGATCTAATGGCTTGTCAGAGCACCACCTTTCTCAACGCAGAGAGACAGAGAGGAAGGAGGAGACAGTGGATGTAGTGCGAGTGGCGTCATCTTCTTCTCTCTCTCCATCGAAGAAGAATGCTGGTGTCTCCTTCGCTGAAGTGCCATCGAAGCCGGTGACGAGGACTAGACATGTGAAGGAGATCTTCTTAGACCTGAAAACTCTTTTAGATGCGATGTAATAGCACTTAGTACCACCCTGTCTCTCTATGACTTATATTATTGTATTATTATTGTGTGGATATATGTACTGACATCTCTTATACTAATATCTATCCATATTAGATATATTATGAGGTGTTGGTGTGTGTAAGGTGTGGAGAGGGCGGTGGAACTATCTGTTATGAATACATATCCATCGAATCACTCGAAACATTCAGATCAAGAGATTATCAAGAAGAGAATATAAGAACAACTACAACGATAATAATAATATTAGAAAACAAAACAATAATAATAATAATTATAATCATGATAAACCAAGGATATAACAAAAGATATAAAATATATAATAAATAAATAGCTATTAAATCAATCATTTCCATTCTTATTCTCTCTTAATTAAACTACCTCAATCATACGAATCATATCATACTAAGACTTGCTTTTAAAATATATATCCCTTATAACCTATATCTACCACTACTAGTATATATGATACACTGCAAACCACTAGACTAACTATTTGGAAGAGAAATAAAAATCCAACAACCAAACAGTAACCAACACTCGACTACTCTACCTCTATAATCTCTAACGACTCTCTCCGAAAGAAAAATGAGTGAAATGTAAATAACTTTACGAAACAGAGAAATTGTTAGCTAGGGAGGAAAGAACTTTGGACGCAGGAACTAAGTATTTCTTGCTTTAAAAATGTGATCGAACGCGAAAATGATGTTTTGAGCTTAGTTCTTAGTCACTGTGTTATTAGTAATCTCTCCCCCCCCCCCCCCCCCCCCAACGTTACACCTTCTTGCCGAAATGCCCAATAATCACGCTCATCTAGGAGTTTATGCTTTTTAATTGGTTTATGAGGCTAGATATTCTCCAAATTAGACCGCTTTCTTGATTCTAATTAAATCAAATCAGATCATTATGATATGGTTCGTATACGAGTGCAATGCTTACCGCTATAAATCTCCTATCCAGTAGCTTGATCTTTGATAAATTGATCAATATCATCTTGAGCGACTTTGAGAGTGAGATCTGCTCTACTCATCCAAAAATCGCATAATAAAAGCTTTTGGTCACAGCCTGTCGGAACAGTCATTTTCCCTTCAAATAAATCTTCTTAAAGACAGTACCCACCGACGTTAGTCAAGAATTCATTCACAATCGGATTGAGATCATCTATAGTAATAATAACACTGTAGTGATTACCATTTTGGTATAAGTATTCGATGAAATCGTTGACGATCTAAAGGTGGGCTC
The DNA here is from genome assembly GCA_015145745.1 of Poterioochromonas sp. DS. Lineage (NCBI taxonomy): Eukaryota > Synurophyceae > Ochromonadales > Ochromonadaceae > Poterioochromonas > Poterioochromonas sp. DS. The sequence continues at coordinate 61,551 of VKHI01000046.1, forward strand.
AAAGTATCGTAAATCGAAACATTCAACATTTAAATCTTTAATTGTGGCATAAATTACCTCTCTGAAATCCCAACATTGTGAAGGAGACTCCAAAATTCTTTCATAATCACGTCTCACTGCGGCTCGCAAATCTTGATGACTATTGATGCTGTATTGGATTCCTTGAATTTCTACCACTGGATATTCTCCTTTCAATGCTAAGTAACCTGCTAAAATCGTATTGTACATACAATTTCCATCAGGTGGGATAACAAGTGTCGATTTGTTCTTGGGAACATAAAGAGTCTCTTTCTCTTGAACGTTCTCGATCATTTCGTGTTCAACCTTTACAACATACATTTCTCGTTCAGGTAATCCTCATTTCTTTGCATTCGGATGCTGCTTTAATTTTGAGTCTCTTAGAACTTTGTCCGCATTTGTTACGTACCCTCTTTTTAACTTTTTTACATCCCAACAATATTGTCCGAGCAAAACTTCCACCCTTGCTGCCGTCTCCGACAACGACTCTGCAGTCATTCGTATTGCACGATTGATAAAATCTATAAGACGTGTTAATGCTATACTTCGGGAATCTAAGAAAATATAGCCACCAGTTGTCTCATTAGAAAATTTATTGTAGACTTGGGTTGCCAATTGCAATTCATTTGTTGGCTGAAATAACCAAGCCAACTCCAACATAGTTCCGACAGCAATATTCCCATTACGATCGGCACTTTCACAAGGTGATAAATTCAGTTTATTAATGATATTTAATCGACTACCACGCCGAATCAACAGCTCCAAAATTGCACCATATGCTTCTTGTTTTTCTCGACATCTGATGTGATGCTATTGTTTGTTATAGGAAGTCCCTTAGTCTCTGAGGGTAACTTATGAAGAGGTCTAATAGGTCTAATAGGTCTGAGGGTATATGAATACTGTCTTCAAACTGAAAAAACAATGATATCCGATTAGAAAAGTCCGAAAATCAGAGTTTGAATAAACTCGAATTTTAGTTGGAGCTCTTGCTATGTTTTGAGATGGAAACAAGAGAAGGAGAAAGAGAAGGAGATCTTAGCTTTATCTGCAATCACTCGGTGTCGTTGGAGACAAGGGAGGCCTTTAGAAGCGTTCTCTTTCGTCAGAGAAAACTAATTCTCTCTCTCTTTGGGGAAGAAAGAGTCTCTCATGACTCAGAGGAGAAGAAGAGAGAAGTATCAATCCTCTATGAGAAGAGTGAGATTCAACAGAAGATTGCGAACATTCTACTCTCATCCTCTTTTAATGATGCTGATTCCTCGGACATGAAACTAGACGCAGCTATAATTCTCGCTGCTATCACAAGTTTAGTGGGAAACACTCGCTCAGAGGAACTGCGGCACGCGATAACTCGAGAACTGATCACAGCCTTGCGAACTATCTCAGAGAAGGAGTTGTTGTGCGATGTGTTTCTTTCTATAAGTCTTCATTGCTGTAACCCTGAAGTGAGAGACCATCTCCTTCGTGATGGTCTTATTGATGCTTTGGTCAGGAAGTATTCGCTGACTTCACAGGATATTGACATCACAAGAGCGATCCTACATCTATTGAGCTCTGTCTTTAAGCCTTGGCCTCGCATGCCATTGACTCAGGTTTTCAACGTTCTTCCTATCTTATCCACCGCGCTGCACTCCTCGGACACGCGAACTATAAACGACGCCACCACTGCCATAGGATATCTACTCGAAGAGAGTGAAGGCGAGGAGATCTTGAACAGAGATAGTACTATCGCTCCAACACTCGTGCAGCTTCTGATGCACAGTTCAGAAGAGGTGGTGGGAGTTGCTATGAAAGCGGTCGGTAACATCATCGCGAAGAATGAGAGCACTGCGCAAACGATGATCGAGCTTCAAGTAGTGCCTAGTTTGCTGTGGTTGGTAGATTATCCGAACAGTAAGGTTCGTCAGGAGGCTTTGTGGTCGATGTCGAACATCTCTGTCGGCAGTCACTCTCAGATCCAATCTCTCGTCGATGCTAGTGTAGTACCCAGAATAATGCCTTTCATGAGATACTGGACCAGTGATAGTCGAGAAGAGAAAGATCTTTATGAAGAGGCTGCATGGATATTAGCGAATATGTTAAACAGTGGTACGGACAGTCAGAGGAGATATCTCTTGAGTGAGAATGTCTTGGAAGCTTTCTGTGCACCCCTGAGAAACCTCACACCATTAGAAACACTCAGCAAGCAGGTTCTCTTGGAAGGAATCCTTAGTTTATTACGTTTTGTAAGAATAGATTTCACTGGTTCGAAGGAGATGGTTTCTTCCTTCTTTCGGAGGGAGAAGCTACGTGATCTTCTCACCGCGTTGATGGAATCGGAGGATATTCCTCCATCGTTACATCCTTGCTTAACAAACATTTTAGATTTAGTGAAAGAACTGAAGTTGGAATAAGTCTTCTTATTTCTTCGAGGTTAATAACGTCTCTGTTATTAGTTGTTCACGTTTTGTGACTCATATCTGCAAGGATATGGTGTATTAATAAGAGGAGGAAGTTTTTAAACGAATGTTAATCAAGTCATTGTCCTTCTTTCGTGTTCTTTACTATTATTTTGATGCGAAGGAGTAAGTCTGCACCTCCATGTCTTCAAAGCAGGCAAGGACGTGTAGCGAACCTTTTGGATCTGATTTGAATCGAAGCGACTTGCTCGATTAGCTCCACAGAGAGTGCGCCATGTCATGTCTAACACCTCTTAGCCGTGGAATCCCATCCAACGGGCGATGATTATACAAGCGAAAGAAAAGAACAACCAAGAAGAGAAGAGTTTTGAGGACTGCATGATAGCACTGTAAGAGTAATTCACATGTAAGAGTAAAGAGAAGCAATTCAACTCGACTCAGAGTATCGGATACTAAAAGCTGAAACCACGACAAATAAAAGAAAGACTCCAACGAGAAAGTTTATACCCTCTGAAGTTCCATTGAGGTCTGCTATCATGTCAAACAATACGATAGAATTGATAATAAATGATGTACATGCAACGATATAAGACACAGAGGAGGAAGGCTTTTGAGGGTCTTGTCTCGATCTCGGGGTTATATTGTCTAGTCCTTTCTCTCCATGTACACTGTGATCACTTCCCAAGCTTTGCATTTCAATTTCACTATGAGTTGAATCAACTGACAACTCCACCCAAACATCATCCTGTTTCAATTGTATTCCTCCCATGAAATATTGCACAATTACTTTAAAAAGCATGATGAAGGCGAGTAAAGGGTAATGAATACCGTAGCAGAGAAGAAGAGTAAAGTCAAAGACAATATCAACCTTCCATATGAATGATCGCATCGCGATGGATCGATTGGAATCACGATGACGGATAAATACTTCTCGAATAAACCTCTCATATAGATGAACGATAGGCATGAGAGAATAGTAATAGATCCATAAGGGAATCTGAGTCAGCAACAATTGAGAACTACAGAGATGAAAGTACAGGAAAGGGAGCGAGAAAGAAGTGCGACGATGGCAGATCCTGTTATCAGCACCATGGTTCCACCACTTGCACTCAGCCTCACCGATCAACTGATGTACTTCACTTCTAGAGGAGATTAATCCCTCGAAACAAGACTCGTCGGTGAATAGAGTGGAGATCCAAGGTGTGATCACACTGCTTGTTAGGAGCAGACAGAGAAGACAATCGAATTGTCGCTTCTCTGAGATCACACCCTCAGACAATGACTGCAGGTATTGAAAGATCCACAGTATGACGTATCGATTCCAAACAATATTATACATCACCATTATAACTTGTATTAGCTTTGTATCGCCTGCATTAGTATTGATTAAAGTATTTTGTAATTTGAGGTAAAACTGATTGACAGCCAGAGAAAGAATAAAATTAAGACAAAAGACAATGAGATAGAAGCCAATAGTCAGAGAATAGTCAACGCGTGATGGTAATCTCCTCACTCCTCGCGTCTGATGAGGGATTTCAATGTAATTCCCAATTATTATTCGGTAGTTAAACTGAAATAATAGATTTAATATGATGAAAGAGGTCGCAATAATCCCACCAGACAGATATCCTCTTAAATATAAAGAGCTAACACTCCAATCGTAAGTATTTTCATACATTTTATAACCACTCCTGTACTGTGAAAGGTGAATAAGGTAATAATAGCACAGTAGCAGAGAGAGGCAAATAACGATCAGACAAGGGACAAAAATACGAATGGAAGATGAATCAATAAAATCAGAACTATCTGAGAATTCATAAAGTCGGAAAACCCATCCAATTATTGCAAAGAGGATTGCGACACCTCCTACTATGAAATAATAGCGAATAAATCCTATCAATAGTCGACTCTCAGTGACAGGGAAGGACTCAGGGTATCTCCTACGATAGGAAGACTCTTTTAATAGATTGCCTTTACTCAAATCGACTCTGTCCATATCAAGCAAGAATGGTACTGAAGCAAAGGAAAATCGATTATTAATCAGAATAAGACTTGTTCGACCCTTTGCTTCAGTCATAGTCAAATTAGGGACCACACCAGACAGTTTATTGTAAGATAGATCTAACTTAGACCAAATAAGCTTGTTGAATACGTTTGGTAATGTTCCAACAAGAAAGTTTCGTGATAAATTCAATGAAAAGCTAAAGGTCGTCACATTGAAGGATTCTGGTATTGTCCCACTAAATCCATTGCCAGACAGTGAAACATCCAGAACTCTAGGTGGGACGAATAAACAATGAGGTAATGGTCCACCAAAGTAATGAACTGGCTTTAAGAGATCATAGCCTTGAACACAGCTACATGGCGAATATAATCCATCAAGATCGATAAACCTCAACTGAGAAGAAGTATTGTCACATGAGATCGTCTCGAATCCGCCTTTAAAGCAATTATTAGGCGCTGATAATGCAGATAATTGAGGGAAATCAAAGAATTGCGCTGGAAATGTCCCTGAAAGATGGTTAAAGCCGAATGAAACAAAAGAAAGCGGTGTTGGGTTACGAGAGGGTCTAGACAGTATCGCTGACATATTAATATGAATTGGACCGTGGAAAAGGTTATAATCAAACTCTAAAATTAAAGCTTCTGAGGTCCAATAGCAGGAAGGAATAGTCCCACGAAGCTGATTGTCACTAACTCCAAAGAAGTTTAAATAACGTTGACTGCACAAACTACTCGATAATGTACCAGTGAAGTAATTGGAAGATAGAAAGAATGATTCAATATCCTCTTGAAATTCTACAGGAAATGGTCCTTCGAGATTGTTTCCCGATGCAGTAAACTCTATTGGAACTGTATTCTGACCAGTGAAGATCTTCGCTGGTAATGTTCCTGAGAAGAAGTTATTATCCGCATTAAACCTCCTAATCTTTGGTAATTGAAAGGCAAACAGCATTGAGCCATGGAATTGATTATTTTGTATGATTAAGGAGCGAAGGATACCGAGTCGACTAACGTCACTGCTAGACAAACTACCACTAAGGTGATTGTCAGCGATGTTTAAATTACGTAAACTCCTAAAAGAATAAATCCAGTGAGGTAAAGTACCTGTTAATAAGTTATTTGTTAGTTCGATCTCATACAAGTCTCGTGTTTCTCCTTCTATGAACATATCAGATGACAGAGATCCAGAGAAGGAATTATCCCGCACGTCTAAACTTAATAGTAAAGGAGTTCGAAACCTTGGTAGCTTCCCATGTAATCTATTCTGACTCAGCTGGAAGTACAAGAGAGAAGGTAAAGAGATAGGATCGGGTAAACTGCCTGTGAGGTTATTGTGAAACATGCTAATAGTGGAGATATGACAGAGCGACTGATTTAACGGCGAAACAGCGAAGGATATCCCATACCACATTTCATTACAAGGGTTATTTATGGGATTAGAGAAATTCCAGTTCTGATTATTCGTCCAGTGAGGCCCGTTAGTCTTGTCATAGAAATCTTTGAGTAGAAGATACTCTGACTGCACTAACACTCGCTTTACTACTCCTCCATTATTCTCTTGTAAAATACTGAAACAGCATTCTATTATGACCAAAAACAAGAGAAAACAATTGGAGGAAGTCATATGAATCGGTTGAAGTCTCCTTTCTCAAAGCAATTGAAAGAAAAGAAACTGAGGAACTTTCCTTCTTCGCTCTGCTCTGTCTCAAATCGACTTTTGCTGCTTCTATTACTCTCTGATGATATCGATTATTTCGATTCTTATCGACAGACAGTGTTATGATATCTAATACTATGACAGTCCAGTACTGTACTGTATCTCTCAATAACGGTTTTTCCCGAAACCAAATATACGTCGTGATTTTACAGTTTTCTTGCGGGGTGGCGTTTTTTGCGATTTCCGCGTAATCGCATGAACGCGCAAAGCTGCGGAACGTTCTTCGATAATGTTTTCACCAGGGATAGGGAATTTCCAATCTCCATCATTCCGCTAAGTCATTTTCCCAATCCAATCCCAATCCAATCTTTTCAAAAACCTCCGCAATCATTCTGATGACAATCTTTAAAGTTACAACAATCTGGAACAATCTTTAAAAAATGAAACAATCTGAAACAATCTTTTCCTTCATTTTTCCTTCATTTTTCTTTCAATTTTCCATCATTTTTTCGGCATTTGTCCCAGTTTCAAAAGGTCATTTCTTCTTAATTTTTCCAACTCTTTTTACTGATGTAGTGATAATTTCATCTCTGTTATGAATCGGATGAATTTGGCTCATTCTTGAACCACCTTTCTATCATGATGTTCAAAGAAGATTTATGGAGAATACAAAATTGGATTTATCAAATAACAACTCTTAGACTCGATACAGGATAAAATCTTGATTCAAGAACGTTACGATATCTGATCCAGAAAGAATTTGCCTTCATCATTTGAGATGAAATTGGAGAAAAATTTCTTTTTGAAGCAATTTGTGTGATTTTTGGAAAACTAAATTTTCGGACACACTGATAAAAAGACCTTTTTGGACAAAAAATCGAGTTTTTGTTCTCATTTCTGGGATGGGGGTGATTGGAAAATTGATTGGCCAATCTTGACACCCCGCCAATCAATCTTCCAATCAATCTTTACCCACTCAACCCAATCTTTTTGGTGAAAAAGATTGATTGCGATTGGGTGTTTACCCCATCCGGAGATTGATTTCCCTATCCCTGGTTTTCACTGCTCAGAGAACTGAGATTATCTTAAGGTAGTGATGGTGGTGTTGATGTGAAGAGAAAGGAAAAGTGGCAAAGCAAAGCAAAGCAAAGCAAAGCAAAGCAAAGCAAAGCAAAGCAAAGCAAAGCAAAGCAAAGCAAAGCAAAGCAAAGCAAAGCAAAGCAAAGCAAAGCAAAGCAAAGCAAAACAAAGCAAAGCAAAGCAAAGCAAAGCAAAACAAAACAAAACAGCATTTCATCACCGTAGAATCTGCAATGAGCAAATCAAGTTCTTGGGTGATCAATGTTTTAGAACGTTTAAAGGTGAATAAGATCACAGAGATTGAACTTATTCTCTTTGGTAAGTGCGTTAGTAAAGAAACAGTCGTTGAATCTCTCATGAATTTCTTTGAAAGGATTTGCGATGATTTTGGGGACTCGCGGTGCTATGTGGAACTGTAGTCTTATATATGGGAACTCTGCTCTTCTCTTTAATCTTCTATTCGGAGGATCTGGCTTTCTTTGCTTGAGTTTATGCATGGGAGAGATGTCCTCTGCTTTGCCTTTTTCTGGAGGTATTTTTGACTTGTTCGTGCGACATTAGGACCTTTTATCGGTTTCTTAGTCGCTTGTTGTGAAGTTGTGTACTGTACTACCGCACTAGTATTACGAGTACAGAGATTACCAATGGGTAACAACTCCATAAATGCCGCGCTGATCACTGCAAGCTTCGCTATTTGTCTTGCTTTTAACTTGATAGGAGGAAAGCCATTGTTTGTCATGACGAGTGTATTGGGTTTCTTTGTCTTGACAATGCTGCTCATTTTCCTCTTTGGTACATTGGGTTCTATTCAGAGGGATTCGGTTGATTTCAATGAATATGCAGGTTCGTTTCCAGCGATAACGTGGTCGAGCATTATGAGTGCTCGATTCTCCACAAGTTCTCAGTTCAATGGGTTGCAGCTTTTCCCTTTACTGAGTGAGTTAATGGCAAATCCTAGAGAACAAGTACCTCGAGCGATGATTCTTAGTTGTTGTATTTTTCTTGTGATGTCAGTCTTTGTCTCCCTGGCAGCGATCTCTCAATATCCTGGATCCAAGGGACTTTCTTCCGCAGAATTTCCTTTAAAATATGGATATTCTTTAATTCTTAATATAACTCCTAATGCTGCTACGTGGTTAGATTTACCTTTTGGTCTTGGTGCAATGCTTGGTATTTTCTATTGTGCTGGACGACAATTATTAGCAATCACAAAATCAGGATTACTCCCATCCTTCTTGAATAAGACTCTTCCAGGATGTGATACCCCTTACATCTGCTATACCATGGTTGCCTTAGTTGGAGTAGCACTCAGTTTACGTGGATTACAAGATCCAGGTCATTTAAGAGAGATTCGAGCAATATCATTACTAGCATCCTATTTTATTTTCATTTGTTGTTTCATTGCATATCTTGTATTTCGTCGTAAGTTTTCTTCAATGACAAGAGTTTTTACGAATCCTTTCGGTGATTCTGCTGCAATCTATGGTATCATCAATTTTCTAAGTGCAACAATCGGCGTGATCTTCTATTCTTCTCTGAATCCATTATATTTAGTAGTTTTAGGAAGTTATTTAACCTTTGCCAGTATTTTCTTTTGGGTTTATTTAATACATCATCAAAAGTTCTCTGAAGAAGAATAAAAGATCATGTTTAAAGCATATTTAATTAATGCTAATAGAGACAAGAGAACGAGGAATAATAACAATCATCATCGTTTGAGGAATAATAAAGTTGGTCCTGCATCAAGAGGAAGCGAGAATGAAAGTGATAGTAGATCACATACTCATCATAATACGAGCACTGTAGCAAGAGGTAACGATGATTGCTCGAGATCCGTTATCACTATCGATGTCAGCAGCTGTGCTACCTGTTGCTACTGAGCAAGTTCCTGCTGAGAATAATGCAAGGTTATCTCCTCCCGCCAAACGGAGTTTTCGGTTAAAACGACACTGGCTGCATTTTTGAGCTCTAAGTTTAACTCTGTTGTTCCGGTATTGAATAATATGGACGAACGTTTCTTATCTTTCTTTCCTGATTTAGGCTCAGCTCCTCCTATTTGAGTCCGATTCTGTGTCATATTATCACCATTCTCAAGATTTTCAGCAGTTTCTGCATATTCCATTGGAGTTTCCTCATCAATCGCCATTCCTTTCATAAATGATTGTTTTTCAATGATTTTAGCAAAATAAAATAATAAAAACAGTTGCGGTCCAGCTCTTCCACAGAGTAAACTTTACAGAGCTGGAATATACCGCGACACGAACGATACCAGTGGGCTGGACCTTAAGTTTGCGGAATCGTTTTGTTCTCATTTATTAGCGGTGCCAGGACCGCTACCTGCTCAGCAAGCCAGCCTCAGTCAAAGCTACAAAATACTCAATTAATAGTGAGGAGAAGAAGGTTTGCATAGCTTACCAGCTTCCTTTGATTCCAATGAGGTAAGAGGGGCTTCAACAAAGTCAACAAACCAATATGTTTCGCCCTCTTCGAATGAGGTCACGACAAGAAAATCCTCCTCTTACAAGTACGAATCTGTAACGAATTCTGAGTTCTGCTTCATCCACAGTAACAGGGAGATTGAACTGCACACTAACTAACAGTAGTCATGACACAGCTTTAATTAAGCGGTAACGAGGGATTTTTACTTACTGTTATAAAGAGAGTGTCGGCTCTGGATAAAATAGATAATATCTCAATTATACACTACAGTTTCCTTGAACAAAGAACATTTCCTTAAATTATTAGACAATTCCTTAAATGCCACTTCTCAGAACCCTACACAGAACACTACGAACCTATCAACTATAACCTATCGACTTTCACAACTTACGCTTACGCTAGCACAAAATGACAAAATATTCACTTTCGAAATACTTATTAAACCCTTCAAGCCCAGTTTCCCTCTCTTGTGACAATGTAAGTAATCATCTTATAAAGTTTATCTTGGAATGATTTATCATAGGGGTGTCAGAACTGCAGTTCACGTTGCCTGAAAGAAGCGAAAGATCGTGATTAATATCTCCTTATCTTCTCTGTCGAACACTCCTCGCAGCCTCAGAGCATCTAATACAGTCACAATATCTCTCTGCTCGCTCCTCAACACAGCAGTGACCCGTGTTCTCCTCTCCTCCTCTCCACTACCAGCGAACTCTACTAGGTGCGCAAGCGAGGCGTAGAGAGGTCTGATTAGGGAGAGGTCGTTGGTGTGGATGTCTATCGTCTGCCAGGCATCGAAGATCGCTCTGACACCACCAATCTCTATCAAATACTCCTTATGCGAGTCAGAGCCCTCTGACAGCAGTCCGAACACCGCACATATCGCCTTGTATTGCACTTGCACATCCTCGGTGGTGGAGAGGAGAGGAAGGAGGTACGGGAAGAGCGAGGCGTCCACTAAGGCCTGACAGGACTCCTCTGACTCTGCCGTCAGAGAGGCAATCGACAAACAGGTTTCACTGACGATCTTCTTGTTAGATGAGTGTAATAGCTCTGCTAATATCGGGATGAGTCTCTCGTCTATGAGTTGCTCTGTTAGAAGAGATCCGCAAGCCGTAATGTTTGTCACAGTCATCAGAGCACTGAGAGCAATAGTTTCGTCTGAGCTCTGTAAGAGCTGGATCAGTCTAAGTGAAAGGTTAGAATCAATTTCCAACACCCACTCACTTTCAGGCTCGAGATCTGATGTGAAGGACTTCAACGCATCGGCGCCAGCTGCGATGACTACGTCATCACTATCACAGTAGAAACATTCGAGTACGAAGGGCAAAGTCCCGGAAAATGACGGTGGAAGAAAGTTATGTGTCTCGTAGGGGATGTAGAGTTCTCCGATCAAGCGACAAGCCTTCGCCTTCAATGAAGGGGGAAAGTCCTTTACACGACGTAAAATTACGCTGATGATATCAGCTGCATGAAACCTCTGAATCTTCTCAAGGTAATGGGGATTCGCCTGATTCTGTTGAATAGTCTCAAGGATCAAATCTAACGTCTTTTCCGTGCGGGAATCATCAAGACTGGAAGAGAGGGATCCAACGAGCACTGAGTACATCTTCTCTGGGACAGTCGCAAAGAGAGTTGGAGATTCATCAATTGTCAATAATGTAAAAAATCCAGCAATTTCAAACCGAAGATTATCTTCGTGGGACTCATTCAATTGCTTCGCAAGATAGTGAAGGATTTCAACATCGATTAATCCTTCGAATCTTGATTGAAACGGCTGGACATCCTTTGATAGAGCGCTTTGGATCAACAACGATAATTGATGGACCAAATTGACCAACTCCAGATTGCTAGTTGATGAGAGAATAGCTCTAGTTAGTTCTTCGTATGGTTGATGTTGTTCGCTCATTCTCGTCTCTTGTCGAAGGAGAAACGTAAAATCACGTTCTACCAAAGATAGATTTCCTAATAACTCAATAATTGAGACTTTCAGTCGATCGAAAAGTCGAGTTTCTTATGTTTTCATGAAAATGAGAGAAGTGAAGAGGTTCTGAGGTCAAAATATTCCACACAGAAAACATGAATGAACTCCAAGAATCATTAGTCAATCGCATTCGTTCTTTGCAAACTATTAATGCAAAGAATCTTTCTCAGATTGTTGATGAGAGGTAGGTTCTTTTGCATGTCTCTTTTTCTCCTGTATTATTGAAGATTCTCTTGCTCTCATTCTCTCTGCTTTACTTTTAGACGTTTAACTACCTCGAAAAAATTTTCTGTTCTGGAAATCTTACATGAAACAGTTCAATACCTTTCCACTCACCTTTCCTTCGCGGAGGAATTGATAAAACTCGGAGCTGGTCCGATGCTTGGCATGAGCTATGAGGGCATTACTTCCAATGACGTGATCAATATGGACAAATTATATCGTAGTGACTATGAAGGGCAGAATAATGAGGAAGAAGAGAGCGAAGAAGGCTCTTTCCAGGGTCTTTCCTCTGGTCGGAGGAAGCTCCTGCAGCGCATTGATTCCTTCTTAGATGAGGTGAGCCAGTCCTCTCTTAACACCCTTACTGTTTCTGATCACCTACCAGATGCTAAATGATGGCATGGTAGTGGAAACTCTCGACGAAGTGAAGCCAGCCTCTGCAACGGATGCCCCAAAGAGAGGAAGGAAGCGCCGCACTCCAGAGACAGGCACTGCCCTGCCGATGCCCAACGAGAAGAAGAGAGCTATTGCAACTGATGCGAATCAAAGCAAGCCTGATGATGCCTTACCTTCCTCTGCGCAGAGCCCTGCTCCAACTAACGGGTCGTCCACCGCGACTAACTCTCTGACGAAGAAGAAGAGCACTCTGAGCTTCAACTCTGCTGATGTATTATTCGCTATTCTCACTGAGCTTCAGAAGTATGGTGTTGATGCGGTGTCCCTTGACTCTTATCTCTTCCAGTTAGAGGTGGTGATGACGTCAGACAGTGAGAAGACGTCTATGAGCCTACTCTCTCTTCTCTGGTCACTCCTCCGCCAGAAGTCTGACATAGAGCAAGATATTCCCGACCTATCAGTGCACATGGGTCGAACGGCCTCAATAGTCGCCGTGGACTACCTCAAAGGCTTGCAAGAGTCTTCGAAGCAGTTCGACCAGCTCTTCTCCTCGGCGAGGAAAGAGAGCAACGAGAGATATCGCAAGCGATGGGATCTCCTCTGCTCTGCCAAGACCTCCACCTATGGCAGTGCAGGAAAGAAGTTGGCGCTGACAGATGTACCGGTCTTTATGGATCGCATTCCAAACCCCTTCGGCAGTGCCGGCGGCGACTATCACACGTGGCGTTGGCTCACAAGAGACTCTGCGAACCTCTCACAGGATTCTTACTCCATCGTTAATGACGTGATCGTCCAGCACAACAGCGAGGATGAGAAGAGTGACGTCAGTAACAATCGCTTATTCTTGTGTGATGAGAAAACTTTGCAGCAACGAGCATTACGTCAGCGCAATAGACTCTTCTCGTCTGACTATCCTCTGCTCAAGTACTTCAGACAGTGCATGCTGCGTGGCATCTCAGTGTTGAGCTCCCAGCTGAACGCCGTCATCGTAGACAAGCCGTGCCACTCCCTCACGAGTGAGGGAGAGATCGAGGCAGAGGAGATTGAGGAGGAGGAAGTGATGCATCGTGCTCTTCTCATCGGCTCTCTCATCGCGACGTACTGTGGACAGCCTAAACCTGACGTTGATCCACGTGTAGCGAGTGAGATCCGTCGCTTTCGTAAGATCGCTGCCACGGAGAGTGCTGACGTCTGGGGTCCTATTCTCCTTGTCTGTAAGATGGCGGACATGGCCGCATGGGAGGCCGGGCTAGCAGCAGTCGTCAGTGAGTTCCAGCTCGAGATATTGCCTTACTACGGCTCTGACAACGATCGCATGTCACTGAGATCATACCTCCGCGCTCTCAGCACTGTCGGGGGCATGTATCCTATCGGGTCGGGCTTCTACAGCGAGCGAAGTCACTGCCACGTCATCCTCATCTCATACGAGACCTTGCTATTAGACCTGCACTACTTCAAGGAGGTGTTATGGTTTCTGATGATCTTCGACGAGTCTTGGGGATTCTTCTCTAACAGCAAGTATGTCAGCCTCTTCCCGCCTATGATGGAATTGCTGAGGTCACGACACAAGATCTTCGCCAGCTCAGCACTGAGCACTCCCTCTACCTCGAAGGAAGAGGATGAGACGCGTCAGACCTTGCAGCTGCCTGACATCTTCTCCATCGCTCCCATCCTCTCTCCCTACTTTGTTGGCATCCCAAGCATCGAAGAACTGACGAAGACAGTGAGCGCGAACCTAACTACGACCCAAGCACACTCAGTGCCATCCAACCATCCGAACCACACGAACCATGTCAGTGCAGCTCTGCATGCTGCTCTCAGACAATTCCTAGACAAGAAGGCCTCGCTCTTTGTGAGCAATGGATCTGACGTCATCGACGTCGATGACAAAGGAGTTTTTTATTTGAATGCGCTCTTCGCTGCGATGACGATCGTGTTCGACGAGAAGCTGTTTCTCTCCCTCGAGAAGGGTGTCAGTAGAGAAGGAGGTGTGACGAGCACCGCATCTACGTCACTGATCAACGACTGTCTGAATCTGACATCACTGCTCATTTGGAATGGTGCAGAGATACACGTCAGAGAACGAGGAAGTGTGGAGGGAGGGAGTGGAATAAGGAAGTGTTTCAAGTTAGACAGTGCCAGTCCCTTCCTTCCCACCTCCTTCAAACCTCTCTTCAACGGCAAGGAAGAAACTGAGGAAGACGAAGTAGAGGAGGAGGAGGAAGGTACTGAAAGAAAGAATCAGAGGAAGAAGAGAGAGGGAGGTAGTGAAGGTAATGAGGATGATGTAGAGGTTGTAGTGGTGAGCTATGATGTGGAGCGAAGGAGTGACTACTACGATGAGGACATCGACTTCGAGTTACAGCAGGTGATCTTCTCTGCCGTGGGTAAGACAGGCCTCAACCTCCAGAGACTCGCGATAGAACCTCCCTCCACTGCTACAACGTCAGAGCCATCTCAGTCACTGACTGCGGGACTGGTCATCGGCGCCTCGCGCAACAACACCAGCGAACACGTGGCGTCCATGCCTGTGACGATGTCAGGACTCGATCTATTCGCGGCTGGTAATGGGGGAATGCTGATGTCAGTGCCAGGCTCTGACATGGCGGGTGGATCAATCGAGCAAGGAGGAGGCGGGCGAGGTAGAGGGAGGGGAAGAGGAGGTCGAGGTGCGGGTAGAGCAGTGGGTGTAGGCAGAGGTAGAGGACGTGGAAGAGGTGAGTATTCTGACGTCATCTTGTTTTGTGATGGATTGACGTGGTTCCTTTGAAGGGAGAGGACGAGGTCAAGCTGTGAACGATTTACCGGCAGTGTATGATCCTGATGCCGAGATACCGATAGCCTCTCCAGAAGCACCGACAACGTCAGCTAATGGCACTGGCAGAGGAGGAAGGTAAGAGCTTTCTGTACCTATTTTATCTCAGTCTAATGATAGTTTATGAGTAGAGGCAGTCGAGGAGGTGGTCGAGGTAGAGGACGGGGAGGTCGCAAGCCGTGGAAGAACCTGCCCACAGCCACTGACAGAGGCAGTGACGGGCAGGTGGTCAATCGAACGATCGGAGGCGAGGAGATCGACCAGTCAGAGGACAGAGACCACGATAATGACGACGATGATGTAGGCAAAGATAAAAGTGCAAGAGGTGGTGCAGCAGGTGCAGTGGGAGGGAAGTTCTCTATGGAGGAGGAGATGTCACGCTACATTGCGAAGAGAGGCAATGTCTACGCCAGCAGCATCATCGTCTTAGCCCGCCAGAAGTTCCTCGGCTATTTCCGCGATGAGAGAAGTGCTCAACTCGCTTTCGAAGCAGCTTACCACCAGAGAGAGAACGGTCTCAACTCCTCCCAACCTCTCTCCTCCTCTGCCTTGGTGGCGGTGGGAGGAGGTGTAGGGAGTGCGGGCAATGCCATGGCTCAGGGAAAAATCGTGTCGAAGTTCAAAGGCAAGATCAGCAAGGATGTGAAGCTCTCAGACGGTAGCTTTATCTCTGACGAGTTCTATCGCTTCTTCGACGAGGAAACACTGACGCATGATATCCAGTCGCTGCTCATACCTCAGCACGCGGCAAAGGCCTATCTCTCTGACTGGATCACCACGTATAACCAGCCGCCAGCATATGCAGTACTGCGAGGGAGAGATGGAGGAGAGATCCACCTCCCTTCCCTCGCCTGTGTGCTGGGTCAGATGACGTCACCGCTTGCTTCTCTCTTCGATAAGTTGGGCATGCCCACCACGTGTGCCACAGGTCTAATCTATGACTACGCCGCACCCAACCCTCTCACAGCTGGTAGTGAAGTGAGCAATAGCTCGGCCAATGTCGCGATCAACTCACTTTACCAGAAGATACTGACGTCACCTGTCTGCTGTCTGCACACCTCATTCGACCACAACATCGCAGCTCAACACGCCTTCATCAAATACAACCCAACGATAGGGAAGTTCGAGATCAAGGCTCTGGCGGAGGCAGGCATCTTCATCAACGGTAACGTCATCAGACCACTGCACGGCTTCATCCCCCTTAACTCGAAGACGATCCTGCAGTTCGGATCACACCTCTTCATCTTCCTCCTCCCTCTGAAGAAAGACATCATCTCCTCGGCTAGTCTCTCAGCAGCGATGAGTAAGAAGGATAATCCGCTACTCTTGCGTCGCAACACTCTGAGGTGTCTGGTGGAGTCAGTGAAGCTCAGAAACAGCGTGCTGACGGAGTCCGCGATTAACTCAGAGCTAAAGATCCAGAAGCTAGAGATGTTAGAGAGTCAGACGATCATGGGTGTGTCTCTGACAAAGGATCATCCTACGTCACTCCCAGCTCCCTCCACACCACATCATCACGCCTCCTCGACTAATAACACCAATCACACCACTGCACCTTCCTCCTCTAATGGAGCAGGGCAGAAAGAGAGGAGGAAGAGTGGTGTCTCTGCCACAGCGTCTGGTAAGAAGAGAGAGTCTGACGATATGATGGATGTCGATGACGACGACAACGATAATGAGGACTTAGAGGAGGGTGACGAAGAAGAAGATGAGGACGAGGAAGGAGAGGAGGACGACTTAGAGGAGGAGGAAGAGTATGAGGATGAGGTGGAGGAAGAGGAAGGAGGTGTAGTGGGTGGAGGAGATGACGATGACTCGACAGCAGTTATTTTTACTTCTGGTCGGGATCAAGCACAGATCGCGGCTGCGATGGTTCTGACGAACTTCGCTCAGTCACTTCAAAGTCCTAAGAAGTCGAAGTAACTGCCCTTCCTTCCTTTCTTCCTTTTCTTTATTTCTTTCTTTCTTTTCTGTTTGTATCTTTTATTATTATGATTATGACATGACGACTTTCATTTAATTAACAATTAACATAGATCTTTCTCACTTTCAGAGGGCGAAGGTTTTTTGTACTTCGACGAGATACTTCATTCAATTTAACTAGACAAGCTGTTCGGGAATAGTTGACACCAAATGAAAGTCATTTCCTCAATCAGTGAGAAAAGGGCTGATGGCCGGCCATGTCTGTTCAGGACTTTCTCCGTCTTTGAGTTTGAGTCCCTCGCTCCAACGACATGATCGCCAATCCAATATAAATATGATGAATATTGGTTCGGAAAGGCAAATCATCCACATAAACTCCTCTTCTGATTTCAATATGAGACTAAAGGCTTTGTTTCAAGGGAGAGGTATTTCTTTTAGCGCCTCCCATGTTTCGATCATATTAGAAGAATAAATCATTGAACCTCGAAGTGAAGAGTCAGATTTTATCATAAAACAGAATTAATATCTTGACAGGGTTTATCACAATGAGTTATTAAATATTTATGACAAGAAGACTATGACATATTCTATTCTCATTCAAAGTAAGACTAATACAATATCGATCTTCTTCTAGTTTTTCTCCCTTTGTTCGTAAAACCTTCAATCGAGGAACATTCTTTAAACAAGAATAATCTTCTATGCTTCGACATCCAATAATCGTGACGATAGGAACAGTCGCTAAATTATCCACTCTTTTCAGTTTAACGCAGTATCGAATATCAACTGAATGGTTGTTCCCTAAACCATTCACATCTTTTAATTTATTACAACCATTCAGAAACACTTTAGGAATATTGTTTAATCCATTCACATGTTCAATGTCACAATCAGCTAGACGAATTGATTGTAAATGAGTTAAAAAGTTGAAAATCGTCATAGGAAAACCACTTGAAGAACTTGCAGTAATCGTAAGATTTTGAATATTTACGAAAAAACTGTAATCTTGAATTGATTTTATTATTTCTAATGATAATGTTAAATTTGGAATGCTCTGTAATGGTTTTAGATCATTGATTGGAACATGACAAAGGACAACCGTGATAACCTTGTCGAGGGGAGAGATATCCTTGACACTATCACAGTTTTGTAAAGTGACAGACTTGGCAGCTCTGAGGGAGTGACATCCTCAATTTTAGAGGTAGATAAAAAGATATGCGGAACTTGAAATAAAGATTCAAATCCTGTGATGATTTCTGAACAATCATCCAGAGTTAGACGATGATGCCTCCCTAAACCAGAGATATCTTTTAAGGAGGAGCAAGATCTTATAGTAAGATCATAAATACCATGTAATGGAGATACATCTGTGAGATTCTCACAGCGACCAATGTTCACAGAACGAATCATTCGAAAGTTTTCTAAATTCTGTAGATGAGGACAATGGTAAAGACAAAGACTTTTCTGGGTACTTGCATGAAACATACTAAAATCTTCAATACCTTCACAATCATGAATAGTAATGTTTTCAACATCCTTGAGTGATGTCAGATCACTAATCTCTGCTCGCTTCATCACTGTTAAAGTCTTCAAATGAGATAAACGTTCGACATTTCCAGACATAAAACCATATTTAATTGTTAATTCCTTGATTTGAGGGATTAATGATATTGTGTCATCTAGTTCTATTGCACTAACATGTTCAATATGCTTCAGATGATCAAGATCTGATCGATATGAATCTTCCACAATAATTTTATTGATTGGTAAAGTTAATGGAAACCTTACAAACCTTTTTAATCGTATTCCTATCTGTTTCCATCCATTAGTCACCTTTGATAACAGTAACTCTTGGAAAGCTTGATTCCGAAGGTATTCTAGAGTTTAAATGGAAGTAGATGGTTTGTCTTTTGATGGTTGTGAAGTGTGTTGTTTTGGTTGTGTTGTGTTTATAAAGTAATGGTAATCATCGTTAGTCAGATAAGATTCAATGACTCTGATTAGAAACTCTGAGAAACTAGTCATAACTTTCATTTTCAAATACAAAGATACAAGATACAAGAAAGATACAAGAAAGCTGGAAAACCGATCGTACATTCATTTCGTTTTGTGAGATCGTCTGGATAATCGATCGTTCGTTCGATTGAGATCAAAAAGAAGATCGATTGAAAGGATTGAAAGGATGATGATGTTGGGCACGACGATCAGCCTTCTCTTACTTATCCCTGCTGTGATTGCAACCTCTATCAATCATGGAGAGGCTATGCAGGATGCACAGAAAATTATTTCAGATCATATTCACAAGTATTACGAGCCTTTGAAAGGAGGGTTATGCGAAGGAAACACCTGCTGTAACATCACCGCCACTGAGTCCTGTCCGATCACTAAATTCGCCAAGGATACTAGTAACCTCATCTTACCTGGTGGTAACACTCGCTGTATTTTCAGCTCTTCGACGCCTTATGCCTTCCAGGTCAGCGAATATCTCTCATAGCTCTGACTCATCCCACCTCACACACCTCCCTTATAGGTGATCCCCGGAGACACTGACAACTTACTCTTCTACTTCCAAGGAGGAGGAGCTTGTTGGGACGAGTGGTCGACGACGACAGGTGGTTTCTGCACGACTGACGTGGCGCCACAGTCTCTCATCGGAGCCTTCGATCGCACGAATCCGAAGAACGCCTTCAAGTCCTACACCATCGTGCATGTGTTGTATTGTTCCGGTGACGTGCACAGCGGAAACACCGTCAGAAGCTACAATGACGCGTCAGGGCAGCCTGTGGTTCAGGTGGGCCTTGTCAATGCCCAGGCCGCCCTCGACTGGGTGCAGCAGCAGGTCAAGGCGGGATACCTTGCCAGCACCTTTTCCAACCTCGTGATCATGGGTTGCTCTGCTGGGTCTATCGGGGCTCAGATGTGGGGTCAGGAGCTGTTGTCTAAGCTGAAGTGGCAGAAGGCCGCTGTCGTGCCTGACAGCTATGCTGGCGTCTTCCCCGACAACTCTCTTGGTCCTCTCATCTATGACTTTGGATTCTGTTCGTCAGGCTTCCTAAACGACGCGTTGTATAAGAAGTGCATGAACCAGGAGCTGACGTTAGAGGCGCTGAACCTCGACTTCATGACCAACAACCCCTTCGTTCCTTACTCCTTCATCCAGTCTAAGACCGACGCCGTGCAGATCTCCTTCTACATCTCTATCGCAACGAGCACGAATGCGACTCAGAAGACTATCACGCCAGCGCAATTCTACAAGAAGGTCAACGATCTCTTCGCTGACTACAATACCGCGAGAAGGAACTTCGTCACCTATCTAGTAGACGGCGACCACCACTGCTTCACTCCTTACTCCCTCTTCTTTGAAGCTGACACGAAGGGTGCCGAGGATAACGGAGCGACGACCTCGACACAGCTGATGTCAGACTGGGCGAACCAGCTTCCTCTGAGCTCCGGACAAGCCATCGACACGCGCTGTGACGGAGACCTCCAAACAATCAATACCAACCTGTCTCCCCCTGACACCACTTACTGTTCCTCTGACGTGGTGCCAAAGGAATTCGTCGAACCCTTCTAAGTCGAAGGATCTGTCTCTCTCGATATACCAGTCAGCCATCACTGCGATCGATATAGCGGATTATGGCTGATTGGCGATGACGTGTGTTGTTGTAGTATAGTCGTTAAGTATCGTTGGATATTATATTATATGATAGGTATAGGTATGCCATATGACGTCATTTCTTTTCTCAATGACGATCGTTTCAATGTTAAGTTATTCGATAACTCTGACGTATTTTACTCTCTTCTACAGCCGATAATAAGTTAGATGACGTATACGAGCGATAGATTAGTGCTAGGAGTCAGAGGATAGCTTGAGCCACGTGGCAGGTTTGAGGAGTAGGAAAGGTTGATCTGAACTGTACACGTCAGGCCAAACCTTCCTCCCCTTCATCGCCTCTACCTCGATCACCTCCTCCTTCATCGTCACGACAGAGAAGTTCATGAAGTCGCTGACGTCACTGGGACTGACAGACTGGCAGTACTCGCTCACCATAGGCAGCAGCATCTCCTCTCTGACGTAGTGGTAGGTGAAGCGCTTCTTGATGTCGATGTGGCCGATGACGTAGCCACTGCGACCGAAGCACACCGCCACCTCCTTGCTCTCGTTGGAGTCGAGGTGGTCGAGATCGCCCAACTCCTCGTGCAGCGCTTTCGATGAAAGAAAGAACTCTGACTGCTCGATGACGTCACGACGCCAGCAGCGCCAATCATCCTCCTCTCCTGCCTCTACCTCTCTTGTGGAGGTGGAGGACACGATGTGCAGCGACTTCAGCGAGAGAAAGATCTTATGGCGCTGACGTGCACGCCATTCCCTCGCCGCCTCCACTGCACTCCTCTCCCTCAGAGGTGCGAGGGGGAGGATCTTCCTGGATGACGTCTTCGCACTGCTGTAGTGTTGAGTGAGGTAGTGGCGAGGGTTTCGTATGACGTCAGCTGGCAGGGGATTGTGAGCTAGTGAGAGGTCGGTGACGCCATTGCTCTGCATGAAAGAGGTCAGAGCATCGATCTCTTTCCAGGTGATGTCACAGCTCTGACAGACCAGAGTGAGCATAGCCGTGTTCTGACGCAGTCCGTCAGATATGCCCGACCACACAGCTAATGCGAGGCGATTGAAGCTGACGTCGAGGCGGTGCAGTGAGAGGTTCTGCTGGAGCAAGCTGGTGAAGGAAGTGGCGATGCGGTGGTGGTGGAAGCGATTCTTCGCGAGGTTTAACTCTCTGAGGGAGAAGGAGTGCGTCAGGTTGCGCAGGATTGCGATGACGTGGTTGTCGTCGAGGAGGTTGCCTGACAGGTCGAGGAGGTTTAGCGAGGGAGTGAAAGACAGAAACTGCGACCAGCCTCCGTCAGCGAGGTGGCAGTGAGAGAGAGTGAGGTGCGTCAGTTGTCTCGTACTCATCGCTGCGAGCACCACGTCATTCAGCACCCCCGACACCTCCTCTGAGGGGGTGGAGAAGGAATGCGAGAGGTTAAGTCGTTTGATCGTCGTCCTCGGATGACGTATGATCTCCACTACCTCTTTCAGTCCGGCGGCTGTGAGTGAGTGGTGGCAGAGGGACAGTGACGTCAGCCGAGACTCGAAGCGCGTCAGTGAATTCCTCAGCTGAGCGATGGAGTCATCGGTCAAGGCGGGGTGAGTGAGAGAGAGCTCTAGGTCTTCGAGGATGACGTTGCCTCGGATGGCGTCGATGACGTCAGACAACTGCCTGAGGGAGGGAAAGTGACAGTCGTAGAGGCGCAGACGTTGCCACTGACCGCTGCCAGACAGTAGTGAAGACGGGTTAATCCAGCGGACGAGTCGGGAGTAGAAATGCTGGTAGTGGTGCGAGTGGAAGGGGATGTGTGTGAGGCTGACGCTCTCTAACACAGAGAGAGGCGAAGTAGCGTGATCTTGGAACAACGCGTCAGCGAGGCTTTCGATGGCTTCAGATTGGGAACTCAACACATATCCGCTGACTTCTATTGCTCGTACTTGCTTCGCCGAGGGTGCAGTGAGGAATCTCATCATAGACTCTCGTTGAGAGAGGTTCGAGATTTCGAAAAATACATTGGCGGAGTTGTATCTGGCGAGAAATTCCTCATCCTTGGGCAATAAAGTTCCATCAGCTTCAACTTGAATGCGAGAGAAGGGGCTATCTTTCTCTCTATCCCTTAGAATTGCTCTATATTCATCGGAGTTCATTTCAAAGAAGAAACTGTCACCGTTCTTTAAATTTACGCTGCAGAAATCTAATTGTTTGTTTTATTTGACACTACTGCTCAGGCCATCTGAAAAAATATCTTCCTTGTCTACATCAATGGATTACGATGAGTTGGATGGAAGGCAGTTCCTCACGTTATTGCAGATAGCGACTTATCCTGTCTGTTCTATTCCTCTCTCTTCACTTCTATCTCTACAGGTTGCATACATATGAAAGTGGTAGAATCCAATAAAGGATCTTTCAGTGATTCCTACTCTGTTTATTCCATCGATGACTTGAAGCCAGGTACTATTGCTTAGGCTGCTATTATATTCTACAATCCTTTTAATACATTATAAAACAGGCCTCTGATCCTCTCAGAAGATCTGGAATACTTAAAATATTTTACGTTTTACGTTGCTTTGGATTGTATATGATGTAAAATAACGAGAAGGTTCTCTGCCACTAAGAAGACAAAAAGTGAGGAGAAGAATTATTGAGGAGTGAGAGAATCTAAGACACAAGACACCCCACCCCGACTACTTACACCAAAGTTTTCACATCAACTCACCTCAAGAATCATGGAAGCTCATACCTTTCATTTGATGTCTGCAAAATTTCAAAGAGTAGATGCTTCAAGTCGAGAAATTTCTTCACTTGTAATCCAAGCGATTCCTACTTTGCCAGCGACATCCTTCCTCATGGAAGTATGCACTGATCAAATTGTGAAGGTCCTTCAAGATGATAAAACCTTAAAATTTGACTCAATCGTGGATGAAAATGTTCCTGGATTGGTTGCAGTCGTTGAGTATGGTGAGGCTTTTTCTCTGATAAATGCTTTGAATATTGCTCTCTGGTGCCAAAAGAATGGTGCCACGTTAATTTTGATACAGTTACCTGATCCAGAATATTTTAATTCATTTTTGGAGACAATTATTACGAAGATACTTCCAAAAACTAAAACTAAAACTAAAGCAAAAGCAAAACCTGCTGAAAAGATCATACCTGTGATCTCAAAGGATCATGTATCCTTTGATTGGAGTCAATTAATTGTTCCCACTTTCTTCATTCCTAATCAATCTGTGAAACAACTGCTGGATGATTTTCGACGAAATTCTTCATTAATTCGCTTTAAAATTACTGCTTTCCGAGCATCATATCGTAATGGTCTTGCAGTTCCAAAGATTTTGCTTTCATCTCTTATAGAGGAAATGATCAATCACAAGAATGGCGATCTCTCCATTGAGATGTTAGATGAGCTTCAAGGATATTTAATTCAAGAAAATGTGGAACATAATTTACCTCAATCGTTTGATTTTATTAAAGAAAAGATTAATCACAGGACCTTTCCTCTAGGCATTGCTCTTCTTAATATTATTATTCGATGTGCTAAAAGCAGTCGAGACCAGTTGACTGCCTTAAGACATTTAATTGTTCACTTTACACGAAATTTATCATGGCTTAGTGACGCCGTCCACATTGCACAAGAACCTGTCTTAAAAGATATTGTTATTCAACTGTTAGTGGAGTGTTTACATAACCAAGAATCAATTCAATTCCCTGATGTCTCGCAAGATTGCGAATGGATGATTCCTTTGTGGTGCTTTCTGGTTGAATCCGGTGTTTTATCTGAACCAAACAGAGCCATTGAATGGCAGAACATTCTTTCGATTGCTTTCGCGGAAGGAAACCTAGCTGTCTTCTGTGGAGTATTTAAAAGTGCGAAAGATATGAAATCTCAATGCATTACAGAAAGAGAGGTAAATGACTCTCTTAAAGCCTTTTCACAGTTGTCATTTCCTTCGTTTGACGATTTAAAATTGATCTTATCTATTGGCAATGTTGAAGATGAATTAGAATCGCCATTCAAGGCCATTATTAAAAGAATGATTGATCACTCTGTCGTCTCCCCTGATTTTAATCAATTGATGCGTCTTTTACTTCATTTGAAAACACTTCCAGAGCAATTCAAGGATCTTTCAATGCAGATTATAACTGATATAATACCTACATTAGTCTTTAAAATGAATTCAGCGGAAATGAGAAAATGGATTAAAGAGGGTTACGCTTTCATTCCACGTCCTTCACAAATGGAATGGGAAGACTACCTGCGTGAAGCTTCCCGAGATCATACTTTACTGCTTCAGGAAATTCTTGTTATACTTGAATCTTTGATTGAATTTAATCTTACCTCACCTGATGTAGTGATTGATTTAGTCACAATTTACACGGATAACCATCAAATTTTAGACGCTTATCAAACGTTTCTTGAAATCGCTTCCACAGATATGATGCAAAAGCATTGGGATTCAATAAAAGATGCTGTGTTTGGAAAGTTATCCTTGAAAACTTTCATGATATCAGGACAGCAGTTTTTAAAATTCTCTCAAAGTGTTGCAAAGGGGCGCTGGCTTGATCAAGCTAAAGTCATCGCTGATTATATTATTGGGAAATTTATTAATCATGTTTTTAAACCAATCAATCAGAATGACTGTACCTGCGATATCTTTACATATCATGACTTACTGTCTTACTCTTCTGATAAAGAGTTCATGGGAAAAGTCTTTCAGTTTTGTTTTCGTCAATTCAAAATAATTGATATCTTTGAGGACTACCCTACGTTGTTGGGATTTCTTTCCTCTTTAAGCAATGCTCATGATTCTATCGTGATCTCAATGCTTCGGCTTCTACAAAATTCTCGGCTCAATTTCATACCTCCAGAAACCGTACAGGCATTGAAAGAGATCAAAGAGAAATACCAGGAGCTCTGTGATCATCAACGTTTAAAACTGGTAGATTGGAAGAGTCTTGAGTCAATCCTTTCAAATGATCGCAGAGTTGAAACGTTGGAAAAGGCTTTGCAATCAGGAGGAAAGTTGTTAGAAGCGATTCGCCTAACAATTGTAAAGATTCGAAGCATTAATAAATTTATCGAATCTCAAAAGCCATTTCTAGCTCACTTGAAATGCTTTTTCCCAGGGACGGTGCGTGATATTGAAGAAAGAAGTCAAATCAATTTACCCATCGAAGAGAAGCATCATCTTTCCCTTCAAACCTGGTCCACTAGAGAAACTGAAATAGTTGATTTTATAAACCAGTATCATAAAGAGGATATTGATTTCTTTCAACATTTTTCTTCCTTAGAGAGTTCTCAAGCGAGTAATTCTGTGTTATTTGGATTTTTTATGAAAAAACATGCTGCTGAGAAGGATGACGAGGTTCTGAACAGTCGAAATGTGATTCGAGCTGTGCGAGATGATTTGATGAAACTATGTTCTATCCGTAATAGTTATCAAAGAGGGAAGAAAATGAATATGGAACAACTCCTTGAGATCTCTAAAGAATTGCAATTAGCGGATAGAAAGCCTGAAAGAGAGTTTAACATCATTTGTTCCTACTTATATAAGGATTCTACTTCTTCACAGCGAGTCAATATGATTCGAGAAAAAATCACAAAAATTCTCGACTTGGTTGTTCTGCGAGAAGCATTGATACCATTCTTCCTTGGAGAACGAAATGAATCAGGAG
The DNA here is from genome assembly GCA_015145745.1 of Poterioochromonas sp. DS. NCBI lineage: Eukaryota > Synurophyceae > Ochromonadales > Ochromonadaceae > Poterioochromonas > Poterioochromonas sp. DS. The sequence goes on from VKHI01000046.1 coordinate 87,745, forward strand.
TTGCACTGCCTCGATTAGAATTTCTGAAATTTCTCTGCGCAGATCCGAACAAAGATGGAGATTATATGAATCTTCTTCAATTGCTTCAAAACATGGAAAATAGTAAAGTAATGGAAAAATGGGATGCAGAAAAGTGTCAAGAAATGCTTTCTGCTTTACTTAACTGCTTCGCCGATGATGTAAATCATCATCAAGTGTTGGGAATATTGAATTTGATCAATAACGCAGCTCAATGCACTAAAGTCTGGGAATTCTTTTTGCAGCGTCCTGACTTTATCTCCCCTGAAGGCTTGGGCTATAGCAATAGTCTCAACGATAAGTTGGAGGACTTTTTAACAGAGTTAGGTGGAGAAGATGCAAAGATTGTGAATAATTTCTGTACTGTGGGGCATTGGGTTGCTATTTTAATTCATCATTTACAGACTCCTTTCAAGCAACTGATTCAAAGTTTATTAGAATCCACGAAAATTCGCAATCAATTGGATTCTACTTCAGACACGCAACGGTTTTCCCAATTACTTCTTGCCAATGAGCATATGGACTATATCGGAGATTTAATGCAGTATGGACTAAGCAGTCTTGATATAGTCCTGAGCCAGCTAAAGAGTATACAGCTGTTCTGTATTTATCATTTTGATGCAGAGACCGTGGAGTTGACTTTAGAGTATTATGATGTGAAGCGAAATCAGACTGTAATCCTATCAAAAGATGAACTACAAGACTTTCAGCAAAGATTAGAGTTTGTTCAACGTGAGAAAAATGCATTGACGTACGATGTTCCCGCCTTTGTCGGTCAACTGGATGCCTTCAGAAAGAAGATCCTTCTTCTACATGAATTGTTTTTACTCGGCCATCCAAAGTACAATAGCAAGCTTTATTCTTTAAGATGTGGTGGTCCTAAAACCAGGAGCAGGAGCAAGTTTACTGGAACTGATTTAAAGTTAAAAGAACTCGAAAACCTTGAAACCGAGCTTCGGATGTGGGAGGACAAGCTAAATCATGTAATGAAGGAAAACCCATTAATGACACTTTTTACTAAAGAGCAAGCGAAGAACATTGCTCAAGTGAAAAGCCAGCATCATTTAATATATTCACTGGCTCATTTATTCGATGAATCATCGAGATCTGTAAAGAAAACGATTGAGAAATGTCTACAAGCTGCACAACGGCTACAAATCTCTCATGATTGGGTGGCAACTTTCTCCGCTATAATTAACTGCTTGACATTCTCCGCGAATCTTCGAAAGGAACTATTACTTTCCGCGGCAGCTATTAACGACTATCAAAACTGCACTCGATTCATTTGTACGTCAAATGGAAATTCGCTTATGAAATGCCTTACTAAAGTATTTGCTCGATCTTCTGTTCCTCCTATGGCAGTACAACTTTTATGGTGTTATTTCAATGTCACCTCCAATGATCTGAAAGAGTTTTTGAATCGAGCTTTATCTTTTCCTCAAATGAATTTTACGTTAGTTCGATTTGATTTGTTAAGCCTTAGTCAGCAACAAATGGTTCTAAAGTTTATGCTCGAACATCAAGAGCTGAAAAACCTTCACTGTATTGAGAATGGGAATGGTATTTTGCAATCAGCTAGTTGGATGCCTGTCATTAATGCAGAGGATCACCTTGGTGACTTCGATTATCTCTCCAAGATCAAAGACTGGACTAAATCCAATCAGAACAACCTTTGTTTTCATGGACCTGCAGGTTCGGGAAAGACTTTTCATTTGAGGAAATGGATGCATCAGTCCCGTGCGAAAGGCTTTGTCCCTCATTTAATCTCAATCACTGAGCAGTTTGATTGGAAGAGAATCCTCCAATCAATCTATAATGCCTTTGTATCAGGGGAGAAAGTGCTTTTAGCTTTTCAAATAAACATCGGGAAATTCCGTGATAATGACGGAGAAATCAAGCAATGGAAGAGATTGGTAGAAAGTATCAACGTTTTGTTCTTTCACTTGCTGGTCATCCGCGGATTTTCGTTTTTGAATTCGGAAATTATCTTTAACATTCCTCTAACGGCTAATTGTCTGATTGGGTTGGAGTTTCCGGATCTAGCTGCTCACGTTGAAGGACCAATTGGGCGAGAAGATCTATTTTCTTTCATTTCGCGCGAAGTGCCAGTTGTCTCAACTATTTTTCAACTTCAGGATGCATCATCATTTGCTTTGGAGCTATCTCCAGAAGCAATTCATGTTTGTAAGTATCTAAAGGCTTTCGATAATGGATCAATTGATAAGTTGTATTCCCATGAGGGTGGTGAAAA
>VKHI01000047.1:0-70939 GCA_015145745.1 Poterioochromonas sp. DS
GCGAGGAACTCCAATGCCCATGGATTGGATGATGCAAGAACTAGGTAAGCGAGGTGAGATGACCATTTCTTATGACGAGGATGACTTTAAAGATCTCCCGTATATCACCAATAGAATCGCCTCGAACACTCTTTCACTTACAATGACCTTGTCAGACTACTTGGCAATGATACAAGCTGTTTCTCTTAATAATGTCGTAGGACCAGCTCTTACCACATATTTATATTTATATTTTATCTTACCTTCATGATATTTTATATTTTAACTATTTCTTTTTGTATATACTGTTGAAGTTTTTCACACCAAACATATATTTGTTATATAATTATTTCATCATCTTGGAGAAATATTGGTGAAAAAATGTCTAGTATTGTTATGAATATTAATAAAAAAAGATTATTAAATTTGATAAGTTGTAGGTTGAAATGTTTTGTTCTGTTTGTTATTCGATTGACTGTAAGAGTAGACAATCGTTCATAACTACTAAATATCACTTCTTTTTGGAGGATCCTCTTTCAATGCATCTCCGCCGATGTTCTTCGATAACGAATCCAAAACATTAAATAAAATAAACCAAGAAAACAGAAATTTATTATATTTTAATGCTATTATATTTATCAAATAGAAAACAATCTGGGATACTTGTTCAAGAATAATTTGGCAATGAAACAATTGAAATAAAAGCTCAGTTAATGCAGGGGTGGGATGTGAGGGAATGAATACATGACATTTTACACTATCTGTCAGAGAATAGAAAACTAACAATACTAAAGGCTTTGCGCTGAATACACAAAAAAGAAGATGAAAAGGAATCAATCTTTCTTCTGCTTCCGAAACGCTTAGGGAGAAATTTTCTCGATGTTGACACGGACAAACAATGATGTATACTCGAAATCTTGCTCTGATTTGCCATGGGCATTGTACAACTTCACAGTGCGAAAGCCAGATTTCAAGCAAGACACTGGTAACGACGTAAAGGCAATAAAATCATGCGATAATACATCTTCATCATTCACATGGAAAGTCACGTGACTCAAATCGGGATATACGATATCGAAGGAGAAAGTCTACGTGAAGAAAGTTTATAAAAATCACTCGAAGTTTTGACCAGTCTTACCTGATTCCACACTGGGTTGAAACCGTTGTCTAATACAGTTTTTGTCTTTGCCTTTGGTACATCTTCATTGTCATTAGGGCCATGAAGAAAGATATTGACAAATGGATCAATTACTTCACCACGTTGTGCTCCACCTGGCTTTGGCAAGCATGCAGCAGACAAGATATTGATCGTCAAACGAATTGGATCTTGAGGTAATAACAAATCACCACTCGTATGACGACCAGTTAACATGTATTGAGGCTTGACTACATAGCCGGAGCGTCCATTCTCCAAGAATTTGCCAAAGTTGACATGGTATGGAAGGTCACCAGTCTGATAGTTCAGAGCAACAAGCTGAGCACCGGCAGCCCACGAAGCCACAGGAAGGTAATTGGAAGAATCAACACGAGTACCCTTTGGATAGATACGGCTAAAATAAAGTGAAGATGAGGCATGATGGGAAATTGAGAAACGGTAAAATTACTAACCTCAAATGGTTCTGATTGTGATAAATCCAGCCATTAGTGATTTCACTGGATTTTAAATTTTTAATCACTTTTGTTTCACCATAACTAGCCATCATATCACATGGAACAGAATCGCTAATATCCTTTGTAAAGGCTTTGACTTTGCCAGTTCCGAGAAATGTAATTGCAGAAAGATCAGGATGAACCTTTGGTGCCTTCTTCTTCTTTTCTTTAGAAGACATCTTCTTTGAAGACTGTCGATCCAACTTTGAAGATGTTGGAGAATTTCCGTCAGCGTCTTCTTCCTCTTCTTCATCCTCCTCCTCTTCCTCTTGATTAACGTTGTTGGCGGGAAGTCTCTTTCCTTTGATTAAAATTTTGTGTCTCAATTCATTTGGAGATGGCATTTGTTTGCCATTCGCGGTTTTCATGGGTAAGGCTAAGGAATCTTTAAAAGTTTCGACCATCATCTTGGCCATGATCTTTTGTTGATCTAAGCAACAATGATTCTCGATACTTAGTACAACAGGATAAGGGCTTGTAACAAATCCATACTCATAAATAGCCTTGATTACATCTAAAATAAAGCAGAAACAAGAAGATAAAACCAAATAAGCAAAAGAACCGAGATGATCATGTTGATATCTTTTCTTACCTTTAAATAAAATCTTTCCAGTCAAAGTATGGCCATGGAAAATAATTGGGAGGCCGTCATCTCCATCCCAACAATCCAATTCAACACAACGACATCCCAATAACAAATCATTGACATAACGCTTAACAGACGAAAAGCTGGTTAACTGATCTCCCTCTAGATAAGTATTGTGCGAGGAAGCCATGTAGTAGTAACTTAAAGGAAGATTCATATCTTGATATTCAACAGCTTTATCAGGATTGAATAAACCGCAACGAGTATGATTGGTAAGTACCGACAAGAATTTGTTATAAGTCACAGGATAGTTATCGAGATCAGCTAGAGATGGCTCGGCGTGGAGCTTAGGTGTCTTCGGATTAGCATTACAGGATTCAATCAACGCCCAAGCTTCCTTCAAAGTGAGTGATTCTCCTTGACAATCATTCCTAAAGATATTTAGAAAATAGTTGGGAGCTTTGGAATTTGCAAAGAAGCTTACCAGAACTGAATGAATTGTCTCAAGGAGATATTTGCATCTTTAGTCTTGCAGACACTTTCAATCACCAAAGACTCACTAGCAGCAGGAATTGGAGTGCCAGAGACAATAGAGTCCCAAATAGCTTCAATATCGTTTCTATGAGAGAATAGTTTGATAAAATGAGTGACAGAATGAGGAAGAAGCAACCACACCTCTTTCTAAGGAAAGTCATGAACTCAACGAACTCATCAAAGTCAAGAAGACCGTTCTGATCGATATCAAATTTAGCGTACATTTGACGAATAGTGTCAGCAGCCAAATTGATATTAATACTGGAAATGAGTTGAATGACCTCCTTGCTGGTTAAAGTACCACTATGATCAGAATCAGCTCTTTCCCACAAGGATTTAAGATATAAAGCATCCAAGGAGAATTTCTTCTTTTTCTCATCAATAGTCTTTAACAAATGATTTAATCCACTGTACCATAGCTTGAAGATCTCAGGAGAAGGAGCGATGAGATCTAAAGTTCGTTCTTCACCATCTTCAGTACGATAAACAATTGTGAAAGAACGCTCTTGGGCATCAGCGAATAACTGAGACCAGCGTTGAAACTGAAAGGTATTTTGTCCTTGCATAATTTGTGAAACCTTTTCCAAATCAACTAAGCAGAGAATAGAAACTTAGAATGTTTAACAAATGGAAGTGAGGTTCACTTACCAATGGATTTCCCACCCAACTTTGAGTTAAACCATCCAGATCTATACTTTAAAAATCTTAGATCACGAGATAACTTAAAATGTCGCTCATGAGGCTTTCCAGTGCGACCAAACTTTAACATGGTGATTCCTGGGTGAATCAAAGGCCCATAATCGAAAGTTTCCTCCTTTTCATCAGTTCTTTTACCACCTATAGTCTTTCTCGGCATGTTTTGCTTCAAGAAAAGGCACTTCTAACACAATTAATAAGTATCTTTCAAGATAATCTTCCCTCTTTCTCTTGAACCAAGTAAAGATCTTTCTGAAGTTCATGAAACAACCACAGCAAGAAGCAGCGCGGATCTCTCAAAGAGCGATTGCGCAATACTCCAATTCCCGCCATTAATTTCCGCCTTCCGCGCGATAAATTCTGGAATTTCAACGTCAATTTTCTGTGGGAAGAAGAAAAAGAAGGCCCGCCCACCCTTGCCACACACAGTCGAAGGAGTTGACGAAAGTGAGTGCAGTGCTGAGAGTGTTTATGGCATCAGAAATTCAATTATTACTTGTTATATCATAGTCTCTCCCCTCTATCTGGCAGTTAAATTAAAAGAACGATTCTCAGACAATTCGCTTTGTCTCTACGGCTCTGTTCTAATCTGCTTATCTTCCGTCAATTTCCACTCTTTTCATCCTGCGCCTCCCAGTTCATTTGTTTTTTCTATTGACTTTTTCTTTTCTTCCACCCAGATTTTACTGCTTCCCTTTCAAGTAGTTTATTTTGATTTTATTTTTCCCTTTCGTCAATTTTGAAATTGGCCTTGATCTTTACTGTTGTAATTTTGTCGTATTTCAGCAACTGGATTTCTTGAACCTTTCATAAGAAATTCATTTTAATCATCATTTCTCTCTGGTTGAAGATTTTAAACTAGAGAACTCGCGATTCCCGAATTTCTTCCGCATTCAAAAACTCATCTAATTATTTTTCTTAATTTTTGTTAATTATCCGAGATTCACATCTAGTAACCAAACTTTCAATCAGCCAACTCAAAAACAACAGCGAAGAAACCATGAATGACGATGAAAACCGTAAGCGAGGCCATCAAGATGATTATGAGGCCGCTTTTAGCAGCAAGAGAGGTAATTCTAATATAGTTATATTTCGTAGCTCTTAATAACTTTGTCTTCTGTTAAGCTGCGTTAGGTACAAGTTCTGGTGGAACTACTACACCAAGCTTATATTCAAGTGAATCTGAAGCACATTTATTCAAATTACTTTGTCCACAATCCATCACAGGATTGATTATAGGTCGCAAAGGCGCGATCATCAATCAGTTAAATCAAAGCACAGGAGCAAAAATCCGCTTGTCACAGAATAATGAATTTTTCCCTGGAACAACAGACCGTATTTTGTTAAGTAAGGAGTTCTTTCAATATATTGTTGCACCTATTTAAATCTTATTTTCTTTTAGTCAATGGCTCGAAGGATTGTATTGCTAATGCATTAAATGAGTTGGTTTCTCGGATCGCAGATGCTCCTGAGAAAAAAACTACTCCATCCGTTGATGCCTACGGAAACCCGGTTCCTCCAGTCAACCGAGGCCCGCAAGGAGCGTACCAAGTCCGCGTATTGATTCCTAAGATCGCATCGGCCGCTATTATTGGTCGCAAAGGTGCTGTAATCCAACGTATGGGAGAGCAATCGAATTGTAAGTTCCAGTTGGGTGAGGAGAATGATCCCTATGGAACTCGCGAAAGAATTTTAAGCATCAGCAGCCCAGTTGTGGAAAATTTAGTATTGGTACGTCGCAGAGGCATTTTTCTTCTTTCTTTCTGATAACAGGCTTTTAGGGGACACAAACTCTCATGGCAGAGTTATTGGCGGACCCGCGAATTCGAACCTATCCAAATACTACGACTAATTACTCAGGCAGTGTCTCTGGACATTCCCCAGGCTCTACTCCTGTGTTAAGTAGTGTGGGGATGAGTAATCAAGGTGGCTTTAAGTCTCAACCGGCTCCAATGCCATATTCCAACATGAATAACAATATGAGCAATATGAATAGCAACGGTCCACCACCGTTACTTCAAACTTCTTATGGCCCTCCTCCCACTGGGTATGGAATGCAGATTCCTCCACCTAATCAATATATGGTAAATGTTTTCCTTCGATCGAGATTTATCTTATATTATTCTTGTAGATGCAAATGCAAATGCCACCAGGTTACAACCCACAAATGCCACCTCAAGTAATGATGACTCACCACATGCAACATCCTGGAATTCCACAACCTCAAATGTATTCAATGGTTCCCAATCAACAGTTCTCTATCAATCCCAATGGTGCGATGATGCCACCACCAACGATGTATGCACCAGGTCCAGTAGGCGGTGGTTATCCGCCCATGCAACAGCAAGACGGTAATCATCAGTACCAAGTTCAACAACAGTACCAAGTACAAGCAAATATGCCTGCCATGTCCAATATGCCTAACATGACGAACATGCCTGCCATGATGATGCCTGCTCACATGTACGCTAACCATGGTCATATGAACATGAAGAAATAAAAGATAATGCGAGACTTCCAGAGAAAAAACCAAAAAATAAAATAAAAAAAAAAAAAGGTATGAGAAGAAATAAATAAGCTATTACATTCCTTGTGCATTGTTTTGAAAGAGATTCTGAGTGATCAAACACCATTGTCATCCAACTACTTTTCGTCAGTTGTAAGCCCATTTTACTGTGTACCACTTACCTCACTTAATGAGACGATCTTTAACATTTCTCTCTCTCATGCTTATCTGAAATACTATATGAACAATGTGACACTTGCATTTGCATCCATGAATATGATAGCGGCCATGATTTTTTGACATGCGAGGCTTTCTCGTTCAAATTATATACGATTAATGTGTGATTATCATCTAATGATCATATGTAATGGATTTTTTTTTGTTTTGAAAAATGCATTTGATTTATTTATTTAGTTATTTTTCCCTCTTCTTCACTTCTACATCATACACCCGCCCATTCTTCTCTCTACGAAAGTCCTTTTGATTGTTTTTCTTTATTTTTAATTGACTGTGTTTTGATTCTTTATCACAAGTAATCCAAAAGCTCAATAATTCTTCCATTCATTCTCTTCACACATTCACCCTCATCATCATCACTCCTTTCTTATTCACCTATTTTTCCCTCTTTTCCCTCTCACACTCACCCTTTTACCTTTCTCTTACGGTATTCGTATGTCTCCACCCTCCTTTTAAGATGCGTTTTCAATACAAAGCAGACACGATCTCTTCATTTCACAGCATATATATATCATCATCACGATACATATATCAATATAATGCACAATACGTCCGTCATCGTCATTGTTCTCTTCACCTTTCATTTTCCATCATAGATCTAATGCGTCTCTGTTTTCTATAGGTAATTGTCAATCGCGTGGTATTGACCGAAACTGTTTGCAGTCGTCTTATATAAATAAAAGATCACTTCAAGCAATCTGATTTTCTACAATCATTAAGCGCTTCTACTTCTACTTCCTTCTGTCCGCTTTAGCCAATAATCCTATTTCTTGATCTCCTTGATAGGGTCGAAAATAATGATACTTTACTAATAAACTTTACAGTTTTGGTGTCTTTTGTAATGGTATTTTGTTTTTCTATGTATTTTTTTTCATAGATCTTTCTCTTACATTTGATATTATTTTTCTTCTTCTTCCTATTCCTTTATTTCTTTCGCTTGGTTTTTGGTTTTGATTCGGTGTTGGTTTTGATTTGTTAGTTAGTTCGATTGTTTCGATTGTTTCTTAATGGGAGGAATAGAGATAGCACTTCTATATTTCATGATAGTTTTCTCAAGAGTTGGAAGAATAATATTGTTTTTGTTTTTTAATTGTTTTTTTTTTTTTTCTTAAAGATTAATTTATCTAGTGCAATCAAATAGAAAGATATAATTTAGATGAATAATAATGATACTAGTAATAATAATTGTCAGTAGCTTGTCTTTCGCGCACTGTTTCCTGAGAAGTGCACGAAATTGTATAATTTTACGTTATAGTAGGGGAAGGTCAGTTGATTTCCATCAAATCAAAAACGATATGAAGAATATAACAAGCTTAACATTTATTCTAACACTTCTATCATCTTTGATTTCTTCTATTGAAGGATCACTTCCTTTTTCATGGAAAGGAATCAAGAAATTTTTCTTTGCATCATCACAATCATCCTCATCAAATAAACCAACAACATCAACAACGACACCTTCATTCCCTATCATCATTAAAACCCATGAGACTTCCTCTCACGATCAACAATCATCCATACAAGCACTATTACTACATTTAACAAGTCGTATATTAACAGCATTAATCAGTTATTTCACCTTTCAATTAATATTAAAACAAATTAATACCACTATAACCACTAACACCGAGAAACTAACAATACTACACGAGAAAGAAGAAAATATTACATTAAAATTCCCTGATTATATACCCTATTTCCATAATACTATTAATACCACATTAAACTATTATGAGCAAGAGTTGTTGATGTCATCTATACAGCTCCCTCCCTCGATACAGTCAGATTGGAAGTTATTAGGTGGATTACAAAATATGAAAAAATCATTATGGCAGATTGTTTCATTACAAAAGAGAAACTTCCCCTCTTCAACAACAACAGTTACAACACCTTCTCCGTCATCACTGCATTTGTTTAAACCAGTGAAAAGCATCTTATTCTATGGTCCTCCTGGTTGTGGCAAGTCTGCACTTGTTCAAGGTCTTGCAAAGAGATTAAACTGGCCTATGATGACAGTGACGCCATCAGGGCTGTTAAGAAAGTATGTAGGAGAGACCTCTCTCTTAACCAAGGCTATCTTCACTCTCGCGAAGAAGTTTAATGCCTGTATTATATTCATAGATGAGATGGATTCTCTCTTTCGAGCAAGAAATGATGTTGAGCATCAAGTTGATCGTAATCTTATGACTGAATGTAAGTTATGAGTTGTACTAATCTTATTCTTCCTCTGACTCATGTACTACGATGTCTTTCTCTTTTTCTTTGAATAGTTATGCAGTTATGGGATAATATAGTAGCGAATAATCCTCTTAATCATCATCAAATATTGATTGTTGGAGCAACTAACCGTCCTCAAGATCTTGACCCAGCGATACAGAGAAGATTCGAGCGATCTTTTCTCATTGGTTTCCCTGATCATCGTGAAAGAGTGTTGATACTAAAGAAGCTCTTATCACACGTAGAGAAGGAGAAGGGTTTTGACTTTGATAAAATTGCGAAAGTTACTGAAGGCTTTTGTTCGAACGATCTGTTAAATATTTGTAAAGCAGCGATCTTAATCCCTCTCAGAGAGAAGAAAAGATTCCTACACCAACAACACCACCATCAACCTTCATCACACTCTTCTAACTCCTCTTCATCCACTACCTCAGTTTCAGCAAGACCGTTAAAGATTGAAGTAAGTGTTACTGCAATTGATATGTACATCATAGTTCTCACATCATCTGGTTTGTTAGGATGTGATGGAAGCGATCTCCTCTGTCCCTCCAAGTTCTTGGAACTGTAAGGCATATGGAGCTGTGAATGAAAACAATGCAGGACAACAAGGATCATTCTACTATGATCCGAATCAATCTTTTCAATCACCATTCCCTTCAACAGAGGAATTAGACGAAGAAGATGACGATGAATTTGATTGAAACACAGTTCTTTAAGATCGCGACTACTAAAATAGGAAAGAATATGATCATGTAAATAATTTTTATTACAAATAACTCTGATTAGAAGCTGAAGAGAAAAAATAAATTCTTTGATATGATCAGATCTTTATTTCCATGATTTCTTCCATGATTCTAATTGTACTTGACCAAATTTCTTTTCTTCACGACTTTCTTCTTTATAGTTTGTTGCTTTTAATTTCTTTGATGGTGGTGCATGCTGAAAGTCTCTCCAATTACCAACACGATGTTCACGACGATTCTCTTCACTCCATTCTTTTTCAAATTCTTCAAATTTTTGTGCTTTTTCAACTTCTTCATTCTCTTGTTCTTTCTCACGTGCTGAATAGACTCTCTTATTCTTTTCACTCACTCGTCTCATTTGTTCGAGGTCTTAATACAGTCCAAACAGACAGAGGGAAAGAGGAAATAAGATATTGGAAATATGAGAGACAGTCAGAGGATTATGTCTCACCTGCAAAGTGTTTCATAATCTTCCTTTGTCTTTCTTGCTCATAGTCTGGTAAATCTTCTTCTGATATCTATGCATTAGGAAGGATTCGAAGTTAGAGAAGGGGATAGAGAAACAAGTGTGACTTACTCCTTTCTCTTTGATGATCTTCTTCCTACCTTTATTTACTTCATTTGTAACATTTTCAATATGCGCAATAACTGTCTTCCTTTGATCTTCGTCCATTAGCTTCTCATAAGCAGCCTTCACAAGTTCAAAGGCTTCGCGAGCATTCTCTATCCCACGACAACGATCAGGATGCACCTTCAATGATAACTTCTTATAGCGGAACTTGATATCTTCATCTGTTGCATCAATATCAAGAGAAAAGACATGATATGGATTCAAATTCTTCCATTCATGGAAAGGACATAACAATCGATCGACTACCTCTTGACTACTACCTAACGGTTGTTTGACATATTTCTCTGTTAGGATTGTCTTCTCCTCTTCTTCTCCTCCCTCTTTATTATCAAATGATTCTATAATATCAGATTCAGTCTTTTTAGGAGCTTCTTTACTTGTTGAATTAGGGTTGGTAACGTCAGAGAAGAAACTAGCTAATAGGTTATCCTCTTCATCTGCTTTAGCATCTTGTATATGTGGTTCATGATGCTCCTTCTCAGAGGGCTTTGAAGATGTACCAATATCATCAAAGAAATCATCTAATAGATTTTCCTCATCGTCTTTCTTACTATTTTTTAATATTTGATTTTTCGCATCTTCTCGTCGTTTGAGTCTTTCTTCCTCTAACTGACGTTCGAATTCAGCTTTCTTAAATCTTTCTTCTTTATCTTTTTCATAAGCTTTCTCACAAAGCTTTAAACAAGACCATAAAGCGGGGTTATTTGGATCTAATTCGATTCCTTTCTTGAAGGATTGTATAGCGGCATCAAAGCGTTTTAATCCTTGTTGTGCTGTACCTAGACGATTATAACCTTTTGACCAATTAGGAGCAAGTTCCACACATATTTCTGCATCATGTAAAGCTTTACTAATATGATTTATCTTCATGTATGCGGCTGAGCGATTCGAATAAACAATGTGATTATCAGGGTCAATGGATATCGCTTGTGTGAAATATTGGATTGCAAGGTCAACATTTCCAGCTTGGAATGCTTCATTCCCTTGATCTTTAAAAAGAAGAGCTTGTTGTTTGTACTCTTCCTCGTGTTGATCTTCTTCGTTCATTTTAGAAATCAGATATTCTTAATTAGATACTTGATCAAACCCAATTGAAATTATTGATAATATTGACTCAATCAAAAGTTATTGACAAGAAACGTTTTGAGCCAAAACGGCTTTCCTTGGAAAACATAAGCACGAAAAGTGCACCAAGTGCCCAAAGTGCCCATTTCTCTCCTTCGCGAAAATGTAGAAGAGCCATGAGGTTTCTACATCAACTCAACAGCGACAAAATTAATTAATATATTTAGAATCTTTTAATTTACATCTCTCAGGATTGAGACGATTTCATTGTGGTTCTTGGTCAGATTTCGAATCAAGAATTATGGAAGCACTTGATGTCGCTGCCGTAACTTTCTCCCTAGCAACTATGGGACTTTACCACATCCATTTATACTCGTCAGTTATTCTTGGAAGGAATTCGAAGGCACAACTAGCTAAAATGATCCAGAACTCTTATTGGTGGGCGAAGAAACATCAAGAGAAAGATGATGCGCCAACCGTCACTTTGGGAATTCAAACCCTTCGCAATACAATATTAGTCGCTGTTTTCGTTGGTGGAAACGCTATTACCACTGGCCTTAGCTACGCGAACTCATACGATGGTTCTTCTGAATTGAATCTGCAGATTCGATCGATAGTTTTAAGCACTTTATGTATTTGTTCGTTTCTTTGCTTTGCTCTTGTCATAAGATTCAGTGCTCAGCTCGGATATTTGGTCTCAACATCTAACATTCCTCATTATGTGAAAAAGAAGAAAGGAAAGACGGAGAAGGGTTCAGATAAAGAGAGTGCTCCTTCTAATAATGATATTCCCTCTCAAATAACTCATGGCACAACGTCATCTGCACTGGGTAGTAGTGAGGAGAAATTGAGTATGGAAGAAATGAATCGTAATATCAGACGTAATCAACTAAAAATATGTACGAATGTTGCAATTATGAACTTCGTGATGTTTAGGTAAGAAAACAATTCTGTTCTTTCTCCTCAACAATTAACATATTTTATAGTTTGGGCTTCCGATTCCTTTTCGTCGCTTTTCCTTTTGCTTTTTATATTATGGGACCAATAGGATTAATCATTTCAACATTTTGCATGTTTCTCTTTCTCATTTTCTTTGATTATGGTGTCAGTGCTTTATCAAACATTGACACCCTACCACAACAAGCCAAAAGCGTGTAATTTGCTTTAACGTACTAGTACTTCATATTAATATATAGAATAGAATAAAATCCGGATTAATATAATTTGAAGAGTATATGTTTTTTTTATTTATAACAATGATAATTAGAACAGGATAAAATTAGGATCCTAAGTATTGTAACGAAGTCCAAAGAGCTGGAAATGGGTTACGGTTATGGGTAGGGTTAGGGTTAGGGTTAGGGTTAGGGTTAGGGTTAGGGTTAGGGTTAGGGTTAGGGTTAGGGTTAGGGTTAGGGTTGGTGAAATGTGGAAGAGTTGATTAATAAAACAGAGGATGAGGGCTTTGATTTTCCCATTATTACCATTATTAGAAGTCTCTTTGATCAAGAATTATGGAAGCACTTGATGTCGCTGCCGTAACTTTCTCCCTAGCAACTATGGGACTTTACCACATCCATTTATACTCGTCAGTTATTCTTGGAAGGAATTCGAAGGCACAACTAGCTAAAATGATCCAGAACTCTTATTGGTGGGCGAAGAAACATCAAGAGAAAGATGATGCATCAAATAGCACTTTAGCTATTCACACTCTCCGGAACTCCCTTTATGTCGCTATATTTGTTGGAGGATTCTCTTTTACAACTGCTTTGAAGTACGCCAACTCCTACGATAGCACGTCTGATTTGAACCTGCAGATTCGAGCAATTATTCTAAGCGCTTTATGTGTTTGTTCTTTTCTTTGTTTTGCTGCTGTTGTGCGATTCAATACTCAATTAGGATTTTTGATCTGTACATCCAACATCCCTTATTATGTGAAAAAGAAGACTGGAAAGCTGCAAGTGAATAACAACGTTTCTAACAATGAAAGCAATCAATTCACTCCTGCCTCCACTGCATCCTCAGTTGATTGTATCGAGAATCTAGATGAGATGAATGGAAGCACAAGATCCAAACAACTACAAATATTAGCGAATACAATGATGATGAGTTTCATTATGCTCAGGTAAGAATAAAAATCACTTCATCTTTCAAGTGAGTAATCTCTTCATATGTGTACCTAGTTTGGGCTTTCGACTCCTTTTCGTCGCTTTTCCTTTTGCCTCTTATGCTATGGGGCCGATAGGATTAATCATTTCAACATTTTGCATGTTTCTCTTTCTCATTTTCTTTGATTATGGTGTCAGTGCTTTATCAAACATTGACACCCTACCAGAAAAAAAGAAAAACATGGACTACTAATTTTTTATATCTTATGTGTCGCATCTCTAATTAGTATTCAAATAAAGAAGAAAATCTCAAACTTTTCATAACTTTCAATTATCATGATCATCATCTTCCTTCTTTAGCTTCACTCCTCTTCAGGCTCTGATAATAGATTCGGGAGAATCATTGATGCAAACCTTGTTTTATTTGATCCAGGATCAAAATAAACGATGCAGAAATCTCTTTGTTTATGAAAACGTTTCGCTTTATTTGAGTGTTTCTTGGCGGAGAAATCAAAGTTTGAAATCTATTCAAATACCGATTCCAATCAGCAATTTCAATCTTCAAAATGTTTTTCTTACCCAATATGACGTGAAACAAAAGATTGGAACAGCTCATTTCTTGAGATAAATTGAAGATTAGACCAAACTTCAGCGTATTTCTGAGTAGGAAAATCAATTTTAAGTTTGTCCCCAAGGTTTGAAGTGATTTGATTGAGTTATGCTGGCAGCCATCAAGCAAGATAATTAATTTTCGCATTTTTTGAGCTCTTGGACGAGAAACGGTGAAGACCCGCAAGTTTTCTGTTCTGTTGAGTACGTGAAATAATCAAGAATCTATGATTGGACCCTTCTATATAGTCTTGATCACCATCGTATTATGTATATTAACCCCTTTTAAAAGTCCAGGCCTGCGTCTTGCCTGAGCCTATAGGAGGTCTTCATCAGCGTCGAATTAGCATCAATTGCGGCGGTGTCTTCCACGGTTCTTCTCACACTTCTCGAGGAAATTCCTGCCTTGATGCAAATAATCTTGAATAATATTAACAATTTGAAACAATGAATACTTCATAATTCAGAATCTTGAACATGAATAAACTGGTCCAAAAGTCCAAAATGGTAGTAGAGTCGTCTCCTTTATTACATAGTATGTAATAAAGGAGACGACTTTACACTTTACATACAGATTCCTTTGTTGAGCATAAAGTGCCCAATACCTCGCATGTTTTGCATAAACCTGTTTGTTTTCATCTTCACCAACGCTCCCAACTCCTTTCCGAAAATGTAGAAGTACAATGTCATTTTATCTGATGCATGACTAATTTTCACTTGTCGCTCTTGGTCAGATTCTAAATTCAAGAATTATGGAAGCACTTGATGTCGCTGCCGTAACTTTCTCCCTAGCAACTATGGGACTTTACCACATCCATTTATACTCGTCAGTTA
The DNA here is from genome assembly GCA_015145745.1 of Poterioochromonas sp. DS. Taxonomy (NCBI): domain Eukaryota; class Synurophyceae; order Ochromonadales; family Ochromonadaceae; genus Poterioochromonas; species Poterioochromonas sp. DS. The sequence continues at coordinate 14,393 of VKHI01000047.1, forward strand.
TTCTTGGAAGGAATTCGAAGGCACAACTAGCTAAAATGATCCAGAACTCTTATTGGTGGGCGAAGAAACATCAAGAGAAAGATGATGCGCCAACCGTCACTTTGGGAATTCAAACCCTTCGCAATACAATATTAGTCGCTGTTTTCGTTGGTGGAAACGCTATTACCACTGGCCTTAGCTACGCGAACTCATACGATGGTTCTTCTGAATTGAATCTGCAGATTCGATCGATAGTTTTAAGCACTTTATGTATTTGTTCGTTTCTTTGCTTTGCTCTTGTCATAAGATTCAGTGCTCAGCTCGGATATTTGGTCTCAACATCTAACATTCCTCATTATGTGAAAAAGAAGAAAGGAAAGACGGAGAAGGGTTCAGATAAAGAGAGTGCTCCTTCTAATAATGATATTCCCTCTCAAATAACTCATGGCACAACGTCATCTGCACTGGGTAGTAGTGAGGAGAAATTGAGTATGGAAGAAATGAATCGTAATATCAGACGTAATCAACTAAAAATATGTACGAATGTTGCAATTATGAACTTCGTGATGTTTAGGTAAGAAAACAATTCTGTTCTTTCTCCTCAACAATTAACATATTTTATAGTTTGGGCTTCCGATTCCTTTTCGTCGCTTTTCCTTTTGCTTTTTATATTATGGGACCAATAGGATTAATCATTTCAACATTTTGCATGTTTCTCTTTCTCATTTTCTTTGATTATGGTGTCAGTGCCTTATCAAATATCGACACCCTACCAGAACAAGAGAAAAGCATGTAGTTGCATGCTGCAGTTCAATTAATAGAATAGAAGAAATCCCATTAAAAATAATCTTAAGTATAACCGTTTTTCTTCTTCTTGTTCTTATTAGATTATTTCCCAATTTTCATAATAGCGGGAGTGTCTCACCATTTTTCCCTTAGTTATTTTCTTTGATTATGGTTTTAGGATCTCTTCAATTATTGATACACTCCCAATCCAAAAGAAAAAAAAGTAGCTGTGAGATTATCCGTGTTAAGGTAAACAATCGGTAAAATAGAATAGACTACTCTTAGGATTTCATAAATACAGATTGAACTTTCCTCTGTATCCTTTTTCGTATGTTTTTCCTATATGTTTTTGCATTTCTTTTGAATTCTTGCTTCTATATCATTCGGTTCTTCTGGTAATATTATATCAGGTATCCTCAATGGAAGAGATTGAAAACCTTTACAATCAGGATCCCAACAATGTTGAGTTAATTCCTTCGTCATTAAATTAACTTCATAATAAATACCATTCGATTTATGCATACGACCAACATTCTCACAGTAACGATTCTTATTCACCTGATATCGTATCTTAGTGATTGGAAAATCTCCATTAGATTTCACAAAGATCATCCATTCTGTTAATATTCCCTCAATACCTCCTTTCCTTGCAATAGTTCGAGTTATATATTGATCTAAGGTAGGGAAAATACTTGGTTCTCTTGGATGATTAGACTTTAGAATAGCTTTCGATTTCCACGAGGAAGAGTAAAAACCTGTCATAGGATACGATCCGGATGCTATCTGACCATTTAATCGTTGGTAACTATGTAAAGAGGAGTTGTAATCATCGCCATGTAATGCTGAAGAGGGAAATTGTAATATCTGATATTTCCTAGTATTCAAATAAGGAAGAAAAGTTTCAAACTTTTCATAACTTTCTTTACAATTATCATCATCTTCATCTTCCTTCTTTCGCTTCCATCCTCGTAGAGGCTCTGAAAGCAGGAGATCATAAGGAATAATAAAGGAATCATTGATTAAATCTCTTTTCATTTGATGAATTGAAGGTAAGGATAAAGAGGATGTATTGGTAGTGCTGGAAGAATGTTTGAAGTTATAATGTTTTTTGTCAGATGATAAAAGGGTGAAAGCTTTCTTTTTCCCAAACTTACTACTGCCAAACAATCGAAATGCTCGATTACGACTATAAACACCTAAATCAACAAAGAAATGGTTTTGACCATCTTCATTCAGTAGCCAAAATTCTTCGTATTCTGGTTTTGGTTGTCTGACTTTCTTTTTTGATTCTGATGTAGGTTTCATGGAATCCTGGAGAATCAAGGGATCGACGCAGGGGTGTCTCTCGTTACTTTCTTCTTCCAGCTCGCATGGAATAATAACAGAAGTTGGAGAGTTGAAGTGCTTGACTGTTCCGCTTTCACTCTGTTTCTCCTTATTCTCCACCTCCTCTGTAATGTCATCCAATATCTGCTGCAACAACTCAGATATATACAGATTATTAGGAAGCAAGTATTCTAATTGCTCTTCCTGATTATTTGCATTCTCATTTCTTTCTATAGTCATATGAATAATCACATGTTTACTAAACTTCTTATCTGTCGTGGAATCAAGAACTAATACATTGCTCCAATCCAAATAAAAATGAAATAATTGATATACTTTCCATAATACTAGATAAATAAACTTTTCTGTTAATTTTGTACCATTAACTGTTGGATTCGTGAGTATTGAATATTCTAAATCAAAATAAATACGACAAGGGAAAGAATCTCTAATAATCTCATAAACATGACGATGATCTATTGAAATTTCTGAATATAATTGATGAAATGTATTAATATCAAGTAATGTAAATCTTCTTTTACCAGTTTGGAAACTTTCAAAAGTAAATATTTTACAGGTAGCTCGTTCAATAGGAGTGAGGGTATCATATCTTTGGAAGGCAAGATCTTGTCTCGAATAAACCTCATTTAATAGTATACTATTATTATCAGCCCCTTTTGATTGATTTACTTGTTGATTTTGGGTAGAGTTGTAGAAGGAGGTAGTCGGGATCGCGTTATATATTGGTGGGAGAGAAAGATGACTTTGAAGGAGATTGAAGCTACTTGAATCAAATATTAGCTGAAAGCCATCGATAAAACTTGATTTTGAGATAACAACTATCGCATATGATTCAGTGACAATCTTAAGTTGAAAGTTACTCTGCAAAACATCAAAACTCACTTCATCATATTCAAGAAGAAAGGAAGTAACATCCTTATTCTTCAACGAAAGAGCCTGTTTAAATCGAATTGTCGCTGTTGCATCAAAGGATTCCCCTGCTATCTCAACTTTACATTGAAATACTAACTCACGCCCCAAGTGTTGATTCATAACTCGATCAACAGAATTGTCAGAAGCATTCAAAACAAATTTTTCAAATTTAAAGCATTTTACTCTTATATAGAAAGTGTGCACATTCGATAAGAGAGGATTGCACGAATATTCATTCAAAGGACAGGAGGAAGAAACACAAGAATCCTCAAAGATTTACATGACAAAGGGAGATTATTGCAATAATGAATGAAAAAAAGACCATTCTTTCTTCTTTTAATCAAATAATCCTCCACTATCGTCATTCGATTCTTGATTAATGTAACTATTAATATCTAAAGCATTTATATCTATATCAATCTTCTTCCCAACACCAATACTTGATGTGTTTAATCTTGTTGGCTTCTTGTCGAATTCGTTCGATTTGCTGAGGGATGATGCTAGTTTTGACTTGGAACTAATGGTAATTTCATCCAGTTCTTTTAAAAAGTCTTGTTCTGCATCTAATTCAGTATTTCGTGCAGTAGGTTTCGAATTTTTCGGAATTACTGACGAACTATTACCAAAGAGCTGTTCATCCAATCCTTTTTCACGTTCTAAAAGCTTTGATACTTGTAAATCGCTGATATCATCGTCATCTGTCTTCTTAAAGTCGATGGCAGCAGATTTCGTCAAATTCGTCACATTAGATGTGGTTGGAACAGGTGATCGAGGCTTTGGTGAATTTTCTTCTGAAGCGAAGAAATCTTCTTCAGAACTTAAGAGTAACTCTGTCTTCCGGTTATATTCAGCAGAGAATAAGACATCAATTGAGGTATTGTCTTTAGTTTTCTTTTGGCTTGTCTCTGCTGGCTTGGACGACTTCAATGCGGATTTTAAAACAGGTTTTGGTGTTTCTTCTTTTACAGGCTCAGGATCGGCAAATTTGACTCCTTTCGATTGTGGAATCTCTTGAACAGTTGAGGGACCTTGTTGCTGCACATGTCGAACTTGTTTAATTGGTTCCTTCTGAATTTCAGGTTCAGCTTCAGGCTCTGGTTCATCGTCAAACAATTTCTTATGATCTTCTTCAATGAAAAAGGAAAGAGGATCAACTTCTACCTTCTTTCTCTGTAAACTCATCGTTTAAAATTGATCACAAACAAAGATCTCAATGAGAATCGCCTTTTAAGTAATTCCCTAATTCGTGTTGTTGGCAAATTAGAGGAATTCATTATAATACTATTAATAACGAGGATAAAAAAAAACAATAGTTACTGATTTAAAAAACTTTAACAAATCCAAAAAATTAGCGACACTCCACAAAAACATAAATGAAAGCTCTATCTATCTACTATATATATATATCTTATATTGAAACTTCAAAAAAAAAAAAAAAGACAAAAAAGAAAAAGTTAGGGACTCATAAAATTATTATCTTTTAACTTATAATTGCTCTGTTTGAGTTCCAAACTCTGTTACTTCCACATTACGTTTCTCTCGATATTTCATTGATTCAGGAATATCATCTATATTATGATAATATGTCTCATCTAAAGACTCTATTTCTGGATCTGGATTCATACTACGAAATGCTTCTTCCGGTGAAATATCCGGTGCCGTTCCACCATATTGACGAGGGATTTGATCTACATCTATATACTGTTGTAAGACAGCCTCCCATTCAGAACGTTTAGAAGAGTAAATTTTAATCTTCTCTTTCGTTACAGGATCTAAAAAGCCTTGCACGACTCTCCAAGCAAAGGAAAGAGCACTAGGTGCATTGACTACAACCAATGTCCCTAACCTCTCAGGGTAGTGATCTGAATCAGTTGTTGCCATTCCTTTAATGAAGGTAAAAGCATCACTCGTGGCTAATCCTAAACCCCACCCAGCAGCATCAATGACAAGAACAAAAGTTTCAATGTTATATCCTAACCGTCTTGATGATTTTAACATACGATTTAAAGCCATTTCAGTTTCCCATGCATGAAATCGTATTAATTTTTGCATTGTAGTTAATTTTAATACATTCCAGATCTCAAATTTCCCAAACTTACGATATGAGACAGGGCGAGCTTGTTTATCATATCCTTGAATCCACGTCGGGAAAAAGGTAAAAATCTTTTGTAAATCACATCCTAACACTTCTTCAGCAGTTTCTTTACGCAAGTTAAAACGATTTTCTTCACTTCGCCATCTCATGTCTTCAAAGATCATTTTATACGCATTTCCTACGTGAAACTTACGAGCTCGAAGAAAACGTAAGAGTTTTAAAAACTGATCCTCATCATCATAGTAGAATGGTAAATTATCTCTCTCAATTAAAGCACTTAATTCATTCACAGCACGAAGTTGTTGAGGAGAGATATTGGGATAATATCCTGACTTATTCACTAATTCCGAATTTGGATGATAAGGTAAGCATTGTGGTACAGAACCATACTTTTCTTCTTTAAAACTTTCTTTACTCTCCATTGAAAGTACAAAACGAGTTGCAATCGAAGGCTAAGAATAAATTATAGATGGTTCATGTCTCTCATGTCAGCATCTCTCCCACTCAATTTGCCAGATGTGTGAAAGGGTTGAGAAGAAGGAAGATGGAAGATGGTGTGTCAAGTTCAACTTTCGAAATTTCGAGTTTTCGTAAATTAGGTTTTTGTTATTTTGTCCTTATGATCTTTATTGGGCTGTTGATGTACAAAAAGTGTGAAACTAGATTTGAAAGAACAAGAATCAAGGAAATTAAAATCGGCTACAAATATCTTGAAATTTTTTTCTTACTCATGCGAAAAGAAAAAATAAAACAAGAATGAAAAGGGTTATTTATTTCTCGATTGAATTTTTTCACCACTTTTACATTGTTTTTGTCTACCAACAAACAAAAGCGAGATATCAAACCTCATGTTAGAGGGAATTTTCAAGGTCTCTAAAACCAGAGATCTATTTGGATAAAAAGATATAAACTACTACAAAGATTAGATAATGCAAGGCGTGTGAAAACAGGACTTACCTAATTCCTATTTTCTACCTGAAGAGGGCAATCGTTTGGAATGACATAGCTCTTGCGGTACGGTCTAAAGCTTTTTGTTGGATCAATATGAACAGGATCTTCATATTCCACCTTCCAACTAGGAAAATAAGACCTCCACAATTCTACGACTGATGTTCCAGCGGCATGATACGCGTCATAATTTGCCTTTAACCAGTTTAATGATCGAGTATCTTTATGATGAAAGGGTAAAGTTCCTGTGATCAGAGCACATGGAACATACTGTTGGTTATTAGGAAGGCCATATTTAATACCATAATAATGATGAGCAAAAGTTCGTGCAGCAGCACACCAATGACCATCAGCCCCCCAATCAGTCTCATAGTGAAAAGCAGCAGAAAGGAAATAAACCATCGCATGTTCAATAAACCAGAATAAAAACATTGAATCAAACGCAGGCATTTGTTGTTCAACAAAATCAGTGCCTGATGCAATAACACTTGTCAAATTATCATGTGTTTGCCATTCAGAATAATGAACAAAAGGAAAGTATTGAGTTGGTTCAGCTAATAATCCCTGAACAATCATTGGTGGATGAGATGGATAAAAGGCGCAATCCCATATTGCTAAAAATTCATTAATATTAAATTCTGATAATGATATATCTTCATCTAACAGCATAGTCTTGCGATAACGAGGAAGATATGGGAGAAGTTCAGTGTATAGTAATGGCTTTGGGATAAAGCGATGACGAGAACTGTAGGAAACTGTTGCTCTACGACAATGGATAACTGATGCAAAAGCTGGTGGATGAATATTCTTTGGATTGCAGAAACGAGTTACTGCTTGATGATCTCCGTCATAAAGAATCACTACGAAATCAGCTTGTTCATAAGTACGATAAATATTGTTGTATAAGAGAACTTTTGAAGGTAATTTTGATGCATTCATGAAAGTTGCAATCAATAACGGTTTAGATGCAAGAGTAGGAGTGTGAAGTCTATGTTTTTCTCTCATCTCTTTTGCTGCCTCAATAGCAACAATTTCTTTATTCTTCTTTCGCGTATGCGGTGGAGGCTCGGGGCCACCATAAGAAGCAATTAGAAACCACCCGAATATTAACAACAACCCGAAGACGATCATATCTTTAATAAAGAACAATCCAATAACACTCTGGCCTTGATGGGCCAAAATTTCTAATTTATTTTATAAATTTACCTCATAGCTCGGTATACCGCTCGATATAGAAGAATTAAAACTCGCGATAATATAGACAGCTTTGATGAAGAGTTTTGTTGTTTCTTCATCAAGCTCGAAAGCTAGTCCATCCTCAAAGAGTTTGGGAACAAACCATCGAGTAGTCAGTGAAATAGATCTTACGCAAGATTCTTTGACTATAGCGAGGCACTTGCTGCAATCTTCTTTTACAGATGGATTATTGGAAAGATTGGGTATCCAACCTAAGGGATTTCCGATTATTCACTTCTTTAAAAGTGAATACTTTTATTACTGTTACGGTCCTCATGCTATACAATTAGCTGATGAGTTTTATGGAACCCGTCAGCTTCTTCGACAGGAACAAAATCTTGAAATTCTCGAAGTAAATAAGAAGTTAATGAAGAAGATTGCATCATCCTTATTAGAAAGACGCGTTCATGTGATTTTTTGGAATAGAATAGAAACAGTTGGTTGGAAAGTGAAGTTTCAAGCGCTACCTGGTGATTACCTGTTATTGGAAGCTGAGTTAGGATCAATTGATCGATCTTCTTTTCTGTCAGACTTTGTTGCTACAGTATCGTTGACTGAAACTAACAAGCTTGCTGCTGCATTTGTCAGTTTGATGCAAAGTCAAATTGTCTTAATGGAGTTTAATGATGATCAGGATTTCTCGAGGTTCGTCTGTTTTTTTCTTATTGTTGTGCTAATAACATAATACCTTTCGATCGAATAGAATCCGAAATCTCTGTACTCAACATAGTGCATGTCGAGTAATTCTTCTGTTAGATGATGTCAACCCTTTGAATGAGGAGTCTTCCTCGCAAAATGAAAGCATTCTAAAGAGTAAGAACTTGAAGGAATACGCTTTATTGAAGAAGAGTTTAGAGAAGATCGGAATTGTTCTTGAAGTTAAGACTATAAAAGACTACACATTTATTGATCAAACATCCAGTTCAATGAAATTAAAAGAAAATATTCAGATCAGAACAATCGAAAAACTGGAAAAACTTTTAAGAAAAGCGGTTCAGCCAGAAGATACATCCCAATCAAGCAAAGGATTGTACGAGACTCCAACGAGTTTATATTGCTTAGGGAGTCTATTAATTGAATTAAGAGTTATGGATTCATTAAGTTATGATCATTCTTTCGATCTAATTATTGGTAAGTGTTTTATTCACATCTTATTCTATATGATAACAGCGTTATTTTCTCAGGATCGATGAAAGACTATCTTGTATTTGATGAAAGTGTGATTCAATCTTTACAACTATTTCCAGATTCTCAACAAGCGATCTCTGTTCGAGATAATACAGCTACTTCAGCAGCTGCACGTGTACCAAACACAGCAAGAAGCCTTTACGACCTCCTCAACCAAACGAACACTGGAATGGGGACAAGATTACTTCGACAATGGTTAGAAAAGCCTTTAACCCATCGACCGACCATTCTTCATCGTCAAAACTGCATCAAACACTGTATTCAATCGCTATCAAGCATACAACAGCTGAGAGATCAAAGACAATACCTCAAAGGCTTTCCAGATTTTCTGCGAATTATTATCAGATTAAGATCCTATCAACAACAAAGTAGTAGTTTAGTCTTATTAAAGGATCTATTAGAGTCTTATAAATGTATCCTTCGTATTCAACAGATTGATTCTCTTCTACAAGACATAGCCCAACAATTACCATCATCCTCATCATCCTCTTCCTCATCAGAATCTGATGACTTAACTTTCTTCACTTCCTTCTCAACTGTCTTAAAAGATTTTACAAAATATCTTTTATTAATTGAAGAACTCATTGATGATGATTATATGAAGCAATACTGTCATAACACCAATAATGACAACACTACCTTTCAACTACACAGAGATCGTTTTATACGAATAAAACCAACCTTTACAACAGAATTACAGTTATATTATGATCAGATTAAACAAATTGAATTAAAGATTATGAATCATTATCATCTATTACGTCAACAAATACAATTAAATGAAAAAGAATTAAATTTTGAATATTCTGATGTTCATAATTGGTATTTTCGTATTACTAAACGATTATCAACAAAGGTTCTGAAACTATTAGATGAAAAGAAAATTAAATATTCAGTATTATCCTATCAGAAAGCTGGAACACTATTCATCACGAATGAGGTAAACCATTCTATTAAACCCGATATTATTCCCTCTACTCCTTTCTTTCTCTGTGTGTTTATCTCTATAGTTAAAGAACTTCCTCACTCAATTCGATCAAGCGAAATCTAATTACCAAGAATCACAGGAAAATATTGTTAGACAAGCATTAGAAGTGATTCAAACTTATACATCATCGATGTTCACTGCTGCACATCAAGTCGCTGTATTGGATGTGTATTGCACTCTTGCGACGATTGCAGTGAAACATGACTGGATCTGTCCGGAGATCACTCCATATGAAGATGGGAAAAAGCTAATAGTCAAGCAAATGCGTCATCCACTCTTAGAAGAAAGAACAGGGTCTATTGAATTAGTGAAGAATGATGCTCATATTGATGATAAGAGTTATGCCTGCATTGTGTCAGGTCCTAATATGGGAGGTAAGTCAACTCCTTCAATTTGATATTAAATGAATCTTTTTTAATATATTATCGACTGCAGGGAAGTCAACCTATCTCAAAGCGATTGGATTCATCGTGTTGCTCACACAGATAGGAAGCTTTGTCCCTGCTGAGGCAGCTATGGTCCCTATATATGATCATATCTTCTATCGCTCTGGCTCTCATGACTTCAGTAACCTTGGCATCTCCTCGTTTATGTCAGAGATGTTAGACATGTCACACATATTGCAAATTGCCACTAAACACTCCCTCGTTCTCATTGATGAGCTTGGAAGCGGTACGTCAACTTCGGATGGGTTTGGCATCGCTTGGGCCCTCCTATCAGAAATAGTAGAGAAGAACCAATCAACGATCTTCTGTGCATCACATTTCTATGAATTAAACTACCTCACCCAAGAGATTAGAGATTCTCTCCCTTCAGAAATGAGACTCTCCCTCTTAGAAAAGATGAAGAAGACAGAAGAAGAGAAGGAAGAAGCAGTGTCAACTGATGTTTTCCAATCTTTGCATGTTGATGCATATGTGAATACGGATACAAGACAAGTCATGATGCTATATCAGATATTACCAGGTGCGAGCAATCGTAGCTATGGTATCAATGTAGCGAGACTTGTAGAGTTCCCAAGTGAGATTATTGAGAGAGCGACAGAGATCGAAGAAGAGTTAACACAGTCAGTACAAATACAAGAAGTGAGAGATAGAGGAGAGTTAGATGATCACGAGAACCCGAGAAAGCGACAGAAAGCATCAACACTCTGTTAACTTTTTAGTTCTGCTGATTAGATGAAATTGAAATGAAACAAAAAGTTAAGAATGTAATGTGAGTTAATATCATATCATAAGAGAGGAAAGTCAAACCAAAACACTCCTCATTGCCCTAAGAAACCAAAACAGATATTTGCTAACCTAATACCCTAAAACTTATCAAAATCTAGTTATATCAAAAATATTAGATTACGATCTAACAAATGAAAGAGAAAAGACTTTCAAGTCATTCTATTATTACTAATACTATTAATAGTCAATATTCTGCGATTTCAAGTGGTTTCTTGCTTCTTCTTCCCACATTTTACTCATTCTCATCTTAATACCAAAAGCATTGCCCATACCACGTAATAAGATATTCACACGACTAATAAAGAGATAATCCTCAGGTAATAACACCATCGGATCTCTTGCTTCTAAGTAATCAATAAACTCTGCAAGATTCTTACCTTGACGAATATGTTTATCGTCACGATCATTATAGAAGACTGACATCATATAAGCAGTTTCAGGATCCTTGTATTTAGTGATGGTACCTAATTCATCAAAATGAATACGAATAATCTCTTCTTTATCATCACGTGAATGAGCTAATATTAATTTAGCATAAACATTTCTTTGATGTGTGGTAATTCTTTTCACTTGACCATAATCAATTAATCCTAATTTACCATTATTCAAGAGAAGAATATTCCCTGGATGAGGATCGCCATTGAAGATACCTAAATATAGTTATTAGAGGATAACGAGAGGTGACTATAGAAAAGTGAATCAATCTATCTTACCATGTTCAAAGATTTGATTTGCATGAACACGACATAATAATTCAATACATGAACCTAAATCAACTGGTGCTTCAGACCATTCATATTTCATTGGACCATATATCCAACGGAATATAGAATAATTATGGATAAATGCTTGAATATTTTTATAATTTAATAAATCATTATAAAATAAATATTGTTTAATTCTTTCTTGTTCTTTAGTTGTTTCTTCAATACTTTTTAATTGTAATAAACCTAATTCAAATTGTTCTTTTCTTTCTTTCTCTAATTCATCAATGGTTTTACCTTGTAATTCAGCTATTTTACTATATTTTGCTCGTATACCATCAACTAACTTTGTCCCTTGTAAATATTCCATTACCAATATATGCTTAGAACAGTAGTGCATATATGGTTTAGGTATTTCAATATATTGAGACCATTTTGATAACATTAATGTATATATTTCCTGTAAGTTATTCGCTTCTTGAATATAATCAAATTCTGTACAAAATTGTTTTTCAATTTCATTAAATGCTGTAACATGTTGTGGCATGGCTAAACGACAAAAGTCTTTTAATGTACGTATATCAGAACGAAATTTTTTCTCGATACCAGGTACTAATAGTTTCACTGCGACGTATTGACCTGTTTCACGTAATTTGGCTTTGTGCACTTGTCCAATGGATGCAACACCTAATGGGATATCATCCCACTCAGAGAAAATATCATTAAAATTCAGATTTAATTCATCTTTTAACATTTTAGCACAATATTCACGTGCTTCAGTACCTTGAAATTCTGATGGTACTTTATCTTGGGTATCTTTTACCCATCTCATGTAAGCAGGTGGAATAAAATCATCTTGTGTACTCATTATTTGTGCTTGCTTTAAATAAAAACCTCTCATAGAATAAGTAATTTCACGAACTTTATCACTATATTTTTCATGTAATTCATTGAAGTGTTTATCAGCTTCTTCGTTTGTTATTAGTTTTAAATCACGATTAAGGAGTTGATAATAACGATAATGTAAGAAAATTGGGAAAATTTGTTTCCAAAATGAGTAAGAACGATGTGAACCTTCATCTGTATTGATCTTATATGCAGCAAAGCCTCCAATACCAACTGTCGCCACACCTAAACTTCGCGTAAGGAATCTTTTCGCCATTTGAAGAATCTTTCTTTAAAAGCACTCTCGTTTCGTCTAAAGCCTACCGGAGACACTACTATGCGTTGAATTGATCCTGTTGGAGTGTGAATTAATTGTGATCTATGCACAGAGAATCTCTGTCCTTTCAAAGAATAATCGAAGCTACTCACCACCTACACTCCTGCAGTCCAACCATCGCTTTAGAACAGACAGTCTGTTATAAGGAGAGATGGGGATTTGATCAGCTGAAATGATGGAGGAGGAAACAAAGCAAGACACTCTGACCAATACAGCGATTGATCAGTCCCTGCCAAGGTATTTGAGGATAGTTTATCCTCAAAGAAGGAAGGATGTTATTGAGAAACTGGTTGGAGATTCAAATTCAATGGAAAATGGACCAGTATCATGTGTACCTTGGTTTCCGACTTTCCTCTCATTACCAGGGAATATGGCACTTGCCCAGCTAAAGGATTTATTCTCTATTGATTATAAGCATGAAGGTTTATTTCCAATGGATATATCATCAGCTTTGGCAGTTCAAGCTTTGAATCTACCCTCTGATCGATCTATCAAAGTTTTAGATCTTTGTTGTTCTCCTGGGGCGAAGTTTCTCATGATTTCTGAATTAATTTCAGTCAATTCACAGGTTGTAGGTGTAGATATATCTGATCATCGCCTTCAGACATGTAAAGCTTTGGTTGAATCATGGCAAGCAGATTTTGCTGAAGCAGAAGAAATTCCTGAATCATATCTCTTTCACTGCGATGGAACAAAGTTTGGACGTAATGAATTTGGATCATTATTATTTGCTTCAGAGGTATTGAAGTCAGAATTACAATTAAAGATTCATAGAAAAAGAAAGAATAAAAGCGCTAGAAAGAGAATAGCTGACTCCCTCAAAGCCATTCAACAACGAATAAAGCAATCTCAAGTGGTATCAACCGAAGATACCTCACTGAATCAAGCGAATGCGTCTTCATTAACCTTGAAGGACTTTGATTTTATCCTTGTGGATGCTGAGTGTACTCATGATGCTTCATACCGTCATATGAAATATGTAGAACAGGGAACAAAGTGGAATAAATCAACTAAATCCGAACATTCGGGTTGTAAACATCAACATATACAGAAGAAAAATAAAAGGCAGAGAACAAAAAAGGATTCAACTGGGTATTTCGTCGAAGAAGATGAGGAAGAAGAAGAAGAGGACTTTTGGGACCAAGAATACTCCGCTGAGGACGTGGCAAAATTTATTCAAAATTCGGATCCTCAAACCTCAGTATGCCTTGATGGTGAAACAACCGTAAAAAATGTGGAGCAAGTTGAGATAATCGAAGAAAGGGAAGTTCAGAAACAAGAATCGGAAGGAATTTCCCTCTCTCATAATATTAGAGATGTCAAAGTATCAAGTGAGGGTAAGGTTGCTCTGAGAGAACTTCAACGAGGTTTGATCGAAAATGCATTTAATTTGCTCAAAGATGAAGGGTTTTTGGTTTATTCGACCTGCTCTCAGGAAGACGAACAAAATGAAGACATCGTGCAATGGCTCCTTAACAAGCATTCAAATGCTACTGTTGATCCTCTGAGTCACGCTTATGAGTCTTTTGCTGTGATTAAAAAGCTTGAAGAAGTGCAAGGAAATGATCCCAGCGACAATAATATTGATCGATTCCACCCTATCTGCAATGAAGAAGGGAAAGTGGTGCTCCTTGAGGGGAAAATCGCCGGAACAGTTCGAGTCAATTATAGGGTTGGTATGTCAGGTCATTTCATCGCCCGAATCAAGAAATTAAAATAATAAGAACGATGGATGATTTATTCGTTAATTAAAATTTTTAAAAAAAACATAAAACTCAAATAAAAAATTGATTGACATTGACAATCTTACAATAATTCAAAGTATATACATCATTCAAGTATGATCTATTGATTGAACAGAAATAGAATGCAAATTCAGAAAAGAAAAGAAAAAGTGGTGATACTATTTACATAACATCTTTAAATATTGAATATAATCTGGATAGGTTTTGGGTGTTGGATTTCAGTCTAAAGGGATAGTTCAGTCGCTTCCATAGTGAAAGGAACCATATGAATACCGGTAACTCTCTTTTGATCATTAATTTTAAAGGAAAGAAGCCCATCTAATTTGAAGGATATAGGGACTTGTAGACGAGGAAACTCGTCATTTACCATCGCACTTCTCACATTCATTGCATCAAATTGGGAAAAAAAAGTTTGATAATCTTCATCTTGCTCAATTTCTAGCTTAGTAGTCTCATAGCTAGCATAGCTATTAACCTCAAACTTTTTCGCTCTTTTGATACTTCGTTTTACACTACCTTCAATATCCTTCATACGACCGTTCGCTCGCGATTGATGTTGTCGTAATATAAATTGCGCGACTTTACTTGGTGGAGCATCATAAAATTTGGTCAAATGAAAACTGAAATTACTAATTAGCTCACTACCCGGCGCATTCACGGATTGCTTGATCTTCGTCTCTCCGATTGTAACAACACAGTCTGGAGCTAAAATGCCGAGTGCCCCGAAATAAGAAACAACAAGATCCATTCCAGGAAGTTGGACAGTACACAGACCTAAAGGATCAGATGCATGGGATTTCTTGCTTAGCTCCACATCTGGAGTGCAGAATTTACGAAAGAAAGAATCCAAAAGAGTAAAATCGTTGGAATTCAAAACATTGGCGAACATAAAGCTAATCTTTCTTCTGATATCGTTCTTCACAATTCGGGGAATGTTAATCACCTTTTGCTGTAACAACGTAACGGTCGAACTTTGATTACTGACACTTCCCTCCTCTTCACTCAGCGAACTAGACGCAACTGAAGCAACCGAGCTCACAGTATCGAGGGATCTTTTGCGTGATTTTTTGGAAGAGTTAGTGGAAGAATCAGAACTGAGAGGAGAGGATGCATTTGATCGAGGGGAACGTGATCTATGCAAGAAAGGGTAATGGAGGTTAGAATCATTGGTGTGTTGCATACTCACCTTCCAAACTCTGACCACGGTGTTTCAATCACAATTGTCGAAGGTGCCATGCAAGTCTGCTCCACAGTTGGCAAACTATCCATCTTTTGAAGATTCTGTAACAAATCCTCAAACAATTGTTCATCTTCATATGAATTACGAAACATAGGAGCATTCGCAAACATTGGAGCTGAGATAAAAGTCGAAGTCATATTTTCTTCTCACAACAACTACTACTACCCACGACTAAAAGCAAGTCAAAGTCAAGCAAATAAACAATAGATTCGATATATAGTAGCAGTTGAAATCACTTCGCTAATATCGAATCAGTGTAATTGTTTGTTTGTATATGTGTTTCGGTTAAGAAGTTGTGTCTGTCACTTGTCATTCACTCACAACTCACAACAATCCCTCTAAAGAACACAGCAGCGTTGAAACACCTCTTTCAAGAATATCGGTATTCTACCAATGAAAATATTTACCGGTAGAGTGTTGCTTTCCACCGAGAAGAAGGAAAGATTGGTTTGAAAGTTTTAAAAAAGAAATGAAAAATCATAGAGAGCGAAGATCTAAGAGAATTGAAGCTCAGAGTTCACCGTATCCTCTACCACTTCGCCCTTCCGAACAACCAAATGCTGAGAGTACGACGGGTGATGGTAAGGATGAGGTGTTTCATCTTTCTGAGACTTTAATAAATTATAATAAAAATCAAATTAAAATTGAATTGAATAATCTAGCAAGTCAATATACAAGTATGAGTATGAACGATGATGATCAAGACATATTGATTTCAAAATGTCTTGAAGAGTTGAAAGAGATTACTAAAACTGAAACTTCCCACTCTACCAATACTAAGATAAATAATGCAAGTTATGCTAAAATTAGTAAAAATTTTCTCAAATCGCTTCAAAATTTAAATGAAGAGAGATATCAATGCTTTATTAAAACATCAGATGATCAGCCTATCAATATTCGAAGGTATCTATCAGAATATGAGGAATCAGTTCAGAGGAATCAAGCCATCTTTCGAAACATCACGAATCATCATAACAAAATTCTGAACGAAGATTGGAGCAATGTTGTAGAGAATAATAGTGCTTTGCAGTCATATGCAGGGGCAGCTAATGAAATGGGAAATAAAGTGTGGGTCACCGAATCCAATAACCTTGCTTTCAATTACTGCAAAGATTATTTTATTTCTCCTGAAGAGCTTTCAACTTCATCTCACATGGATTCAAAAAAATTAGCCATAAAATATTACATGAAAGAGCTATCTTCGAAAAACCAAGCAAGGTCTGATGATCGAAGTTACTGGGATAATCTTTACAATCAATTATCGCAATTACCACTGATCGAATATCCTGCCCAAAGAATCAAGCTATTAGATGTTGGAAGTTGTTACAATCCTATTTTAAAGTTTCCCGAGCTTCTTCCATATTTTGATATTACTGCCATTGATCTCTGTCCTGCTGACTCCTCAGTTGCTAAATGCGATTTCATTACAGTTAATATCCCTAGCTCATACACTGAATATGAGCAGCTTCAACGAAATTCGCCAAAGAGAGATGCTGAACTACACTCCTTACCTCCTTCATTTTATCACGCAGTTGTTATGTCATTAGTGCTCTGTTACCTGCCCACTCCCGCAGCAAGAGAGAGAATGATTGAAAATGCTCGAAAAGTTCTCATTTCACCGGGTTTCGAAGATAAGCCTCACCATGGAGGTCTTCTGATTATTATAGAGAAGGAATCTATTCTTTTGTCACAGAACTCTGGAAAAGTTTCAGTCAATCGAGTAACGATTGATGATTGGAAATCGACCATTTGTAGTAAAGGGTTTTTCCTCCAACGTTATGAACTACATGTGAGCTCTGATAGAAGAAAATCTCATATTTTTATCTTCAAAGCAACGAATTTAGTCGCAGTACCAGGGGAGTCGGCGGAAGTTCGACCATTGTTTATAAAGCAGGATTTTGATCGGGATAGTAACGTAAAATAAAAAGAGCTCTTTTATCGAGCGAGGTGCGGAATCAACAATTCTTTGATCTTATCAGAAACTGTCAAGCCAGTATCTCTTATCGAGAAAATGAGTAAATACTATGAGCATTCTGGAAATACCACTGAATGGGATGATATCCTCATTAAGAAAGGAATTACGACGAGGGAAGAGGTTCTTTTATCGAAAGGATTGAACCCTCTTGATGTAAGATATTACCAATATTTAACGTATTCTATGCTAATGGTGTTTCCTTAGTATATGGAAAAAGAAGAAGAGGAATTTGAGGAGGGACCAACCAAAGAAGAGGTGTTAGCGAACCTTAACTTAGACGAAATTGACGAATTATTGGATGATGAGGTGAGCGCAAATACATCTTTCAAGGACAAGAATAATTTCCCTTGTTAAGGATCTTGACGAAGATCATCTTGCTTTGGAGAAGTATAGAAAGCAACGGTTGGAAGAGATGAAGAAAACTGCTGTCACCAATCGTTTCGGCGAAGTTGTTGAAATTGTTAAAGATGAATGGATTCGTGAAGTTACGGAGGGAAGCAAATCGTCGATAGTCTTGGTCCACCTCTATTCTGATGCAATGATTGAGTGTCAGTTAATGGATGAAGCTTTAAAGAGATTAGCACCAAAGTTTCGATATTTAAAATTCCTACGGATCAAATATAATCAAGCGATTGAGAACTGGCCAGAAAAAAATTTACCAACGGTGTTTATCTATGAGAAAGGAAACTTAAGAACCCAAATTATTACATTAAATGCATTAGGTGGGAAGTCAATGACAGCGCAAGGTAAATGAAGATTTCCGTAATTCCTTCCTTTAGTTGCTTACTTTAATCACCTTTTCCTTGATAGATTTGGAGTGGCATCTAGTAAAGCAGGGAATCATCACAGATTCTGAATTAGATGAGGATCCTAGAACTGTAGAAAGGACGACAGTGAAGAAAACTTTAAATTCTTCTAGATTACGTAACTATGGTTCAGATGAAGATTCTGATGCATAATTAATTAATATTCTCTAATAAGGACAAAAAAACTGAACAATTTTCGTAGAGCAGTCGAAGTTACGAATTGTTTTTCACTTTTGATCTAACTCAAAGACACAAAAAGCACAGGTTTTCGCAAAAAGCACTAACACCCAAATTTTAGAAGAATAGGAATCTATGTGAAAGTTGATGAACAGGAGAAATCTTTACACTAACAACGAGATCTGAACACAATTTAATTACATTTAATAAACTGAATCATTGACTTGATAAAATATGGTTGTCGTTGAAATCGCAAAATCAGGAAGATCTGGTTGCAGAACTTGTAATAAATTCATTGAGCAAGATACCGTCAGAATCGGAACAGCGAAAAATAATGATGGATATCTCAACATTGAATGGCATCATAGTCACTGTTTCTGGACGAAAAGAGCTCGACAATATTATTATCGACAGAAGAAATTGATTAATACGGTATTAAAGTATGAACAATTCTCTGGGGTTCAGAATATTAGCGAGGAACAGCGAGAAGAAATCAAAGCGAAGATCCTAGAAGCTAACCTTCGTTGGGCCACTGATGCGGCACTTGCAAAAGTAGGGATTGTCAGAGATGCGGGTGAATTGGAATCAAAAGAAGCACCAGAACCGAAGAAGGCTGCGAAAGGCGGAAGAAAGCGCAAAGCCGATGCTGAACCCGTGACAGAGGAAGAAAACAATGATGAAGCTCCAGTAGCAGAACCACCAAAGAATAAAGGTCGGCGTGGCAAACAAAAGACAGAAGTTGCAGAACCAGCTACCAAGAAGGAAACGGTAACTGAAGAAGAGGTGCGAGAGGAAGCGGAAGAGCAATCTGGGCTTCGCCGATCAAAAAGAAGAAAAACCTAAAGGATAAGATAAGTATTATTTTATCATAAAACTGTTTAAATATTCACAATTTGTGATGTAAGACGTAAATCGAATTGATCTGTTTAGAAAGAAATGAAGATGGTGAAAATGATAATCAAACTAATTGAAATCGCTTAAAGATCCATCGTTAATGTCAACTCGTGCCTCAATATTCTTGGGCTTGAGGCGACTTTTAATCTTCGTCTCGGACAGAAGACTTTTTGTCTCGCTAGGTTTGCAAAGGTAGGAGAGCAATCTCGAGGCGGAGGAGGATCGTTGGTGCGATGCTGGCACGTCGACTGATTTACGATCAGTCTCCTCTAGAGGAATCTCGACGAATGAAGGTGAAGCTATTTCCTGAGGGACTAGGTGGACTTCATGAGAAGCATTTTCCTTCTCGACTGGGGCATTGGCGGCAATCGTCGTTCTGAGCATTAATTGAAGCTCTCGCACAAGCTGTTCCAAACAATCAATATGATCCTCATATCCCCGAACCTTCTCTTCAAGGGCTTCGATTTTTTGGTTGTTTTCGATTATGCGGTGAGAAGCTGAATGAATTGCTTCCCTTAACTCTTGCACCAAAAATTCTCCGAGATATGCCTGAAGTAATCTTGGCGAGAAAGAAATTCCTTCTGTTTGAAGTGGAACAGTTTCTGTTTTAGGTCTCGTTACATCCTTTTCCACAGTATGGATACTCGATTGGTCATGACTATTGCTACTTTGACTCATAGTTTCAGAACAAGCTGATCTATTCATCTTTCTGTGTTCGAGTGCTGCACTATTGAATTGATAAATATTTTACAATATTTCCAAAGTTGAGAATGCCTCTCATAAATTTCAATGACGGGAAATTTCATGTCATCAAATTTTATCGAATCTTTTCAATTTATTAACTCTCTCGATATTGCGCCTACCGTTTCTTCCTTCTCTATCGAGAGAGTTGTTTCAGTTCAGCTTTTTGATGAGTTAAATGGAGTCACTTCCTGTGAATCAGATCAAGGTAAGTGAGAGCATCTTAGGCAAGGGAGCATTTGGAGAAGTTAGAGTTGCAAGATGGAGGAATCTTGATGTTGCATATAAGAGATTACATACATTACAAGATGATGAAAATCGTCGCTTCACAGACTTAATACCCAAAGAAGATCAACAGAATTCACCAACACTTCGAGAGACTCAAGGGGACAATATAATACAAAAGAATGAAATCAATCAAGAAATTGAAATGCTTTCAAAACTTCGTCATCCTAATTTACTCTTATTTCTTGGTATCAGTAAAGAAGCAACTAGTCCACAACCTTCTATAATCACAGAATTAATGTCTTATTCTTTATATGACCTATTAGAAATACATAAAATTAAATTATCTTTACCTGATATTTTAGATATATCTCTTGATATCTGTAATGGTTTAGATTATTTACATAAATATAATCCATCAATTATCCATCGTGATATATCATCAAAGAACATATTATTGAATGGTAAACATGCTAAAATTGCTGATTTAGGACAAGCAAAAATATTTCATGCGTCTACAATGTCTAAACAAACTGGTATACCTGGTGCTATGGCTTATTCTGCACCTGAAGTCCTCACAGGGAAATACTCGACGAAGATTGATATTTTCAGTTTTGGTATCTTATTATGTCAAATGTGTCATAATCAATATCCAAGGATTGATCGTAGACAAGAACAAATAGATATCGCACGACAGGAATATCCGATTCTTTCTTCCATTATTCAAAGAACATTACAATTTCATCCGAATGAACGACCTGATGCTGATGAGATTGGTTCGAATCTTTTAACAATTATTGAGAATGATCGATATTATCCAATTAGTCGTCATCATCTACCTGAAAAAGATATTGGAATCTTAGGATATCATTTATTTACAAAGAAATTTCAAGAACAATATCATGATATCATTGTAAAGAATGAAAGTTTAACAAAACTCCTTACTATTGAAGAAACTCGTTGGAAACAAGAAGCATCGAAAGTTGATCAACTAGTCTCAGAAAAACAAAGTTTACAAGATCAATTAATTCGAGAAGAACAAAGAAAAGAGAAAATAATACAAGATATGAAACATACCGAAGAACAAAAACATCAAGCTGTTGAACAACAAAATCAATATCTTCTTCAAATTAATATTCTTAGTTCAGAGATACAAACATTACAGGACACTATCCATTCTTTTGAAACAAATCTTCAACAGAAAGATCATCAACTACAACAAAAGATAAATGAACTTCAAATAATACGAAATACCCAACAAGAACAATCCACAAAATATCAACAACAATCACAACAATATGAGCAATTACAACATAAATTTCAACTCACCACGAAGCAATTGACAATGCAAGTAGATTATTGTAAAGATTTGGAAGGGAGGCTAGAGCAAGTGCTCATGAGATGGAAGGAAGAGAAAGAGATTCACCAACAAGAGAAGTCAAGGAATGTTTCTTTACAATCTGTTATCTCTCAAGTAATGCAACAAAAGGAACAACTTAGTATTGAATATCAACGTTGTGATGTAAAACTACGTCAGTATGAAGGATTGCCAATGCCGGTAAGTATCTCCCAAATACCTCCTCCCATTTCATTTGCTCCTATGTAGGAAGAGATTAAACTGCGCTTCACTGATCTTCAGAAAGAAAATGATCTTCTTCGAGAGAAGATTCAATCATTAATTGTGGAAAAGGAAGAAATTATCGAGAAAAAAGAACAATTGCAAAACCAATACGATGATCAAACCAATAGCATCCACGACTTAAAACAGCAAATACACCAGAGAGAATCCTATGGAAAGACCAAAGAGTTTGAAATTACTCAACTTCAAGATACATTAAACCAACAGAAGAAGAGAATAGAAGAGAAGAATAAAAAATTTGAAGAGATGAAGAAAGACAAAGAGCAATGTCAGAGGTTATTGGATGAGACAGAAGAGAAAGTGAAGATGCTTTCCAATGAACTTGTGCAAGAGAAGAAAATTAAAGCTCAACTATCTTTGAGATTGCAACAACTCTCTGTCACTTCTTCTACATCAGCACCATCCTCACCTCAGATTCTTCAGAGTGTGGTCAATGCATTCACAAGCTCGATAGCCTCATCAAATCGTCCCCACCTTGATCCTGACACTAACCAGACTGATAACAGTTTGATTGAACCGGATCAATCGCTCACACTACAGCCCAACGAAACATCAACCAGTAATAATGCGATTGAGTAAGTAGTCATCACTGATCGCACTCCTCTATTTATTAAAAAATTAATTGATGTCCAATAGACGACTCTCTGAGGTTGCAGTCAAACATCTCATAGAACGAACGATAGGGCGTCATGGTGTAAAGGGATTAATAGACTTAATACTCGACAATACTCATGTAAGTGAATGCCATCGCTATAAGCTTTACTGACCCCGTGATTAGGACGATCGTATTCTGTGGCGATCATTGAGATCTATCAGAGAGCTCATCATAACTGACACCAATAATACTACGAACAGCAATCGCGATATCATACAACAAACTAACCCAGAGATCTGGCTGATAGAACTCTTTATTAAGCAATATCCACAGAATCGCATGATAATCTCTCAAGTGATGCGATTCATTGGAACCTTTACCTTTGGCAATGATCTCTTTCGAAGAAAGATTGGTGAAAGACAGATCATGTCTTATATTATAGATACTTTCAAAGCTTTTCCAACTGATGAGATGGTCTTACTCCATACTACGATGGCATTGACAAATCTTACGCATGGAAGTAAAGAGAATCGTAGTAGGTGAGTTGGATATTGCTATCTTATTTAGCCAGGTGTATGTTTCATATTGTTTTGTTTGTGTGGTAGATATTCTGAAGCAGGAGGAATCTTGATCTTAATTCAGTTGATGTATCAACATCTTTCGAATCAAAAGCTTCAAATACAATTCTGTTGGTCTTTACTCACATTATCAGGATCTGATGAAATTGCTGTAGAGATCTCTCAACAGAAGGGAGATCTTCTCGTCATTCAATCTCTTCTCTCTCATAGGTGAGTAGATCTCGCCCTCTGTTCCTTGCAGGGGGCTTAATATAATATCGATCTGTCTAATAGGGACGATGCGAGTATTCAAGAGTATGGTCTCTGGACCTTATATAATCTGTGTCTTGCGAATCATGACATAGCTGTGATGCTAAAGAGCAAAGGAGTCTTAGAGTTATGTCAAATCGCGATAGAGATTCATCCTAAACAGAATAAAGTCATGCAACAAGTGCATAACCTGAGGAACTTCTTCGCTGAGTTAGGGAAGAGTATTAATATTAGTAATAATGCGAACACTCTTCCTCCTGTCTCAACTTCCACCGTTACAGGGGCTAGAAAGAAGCTAACCGCAATCAACAAGTAACAAGACTACTTCAGTTGAGGATTTAGTTCCAATATTTTCATAGCGTAATAAGTAAAATTTTAATAACCTTAGATTCTCACCATTTTTTACCTCTCAGATTTCGTAATTTCGGATGGTCGGGTATGATGGAAATGAAGAGAGAGAAATAAAAAATAGGAAACACAAGAAGACATCATGGAGCTTGTGGAATTCATATTAATAGTCTTGATTCCGACAATAGCAATTATATTTTCATTAATTCTTTTAGTTGTTATTTCCGGAAATATTAAAAACTCACCTGTGACGAATGGTCGAATCAAACTACTTCAATATCTTACAATATCAAACCTTGTAGGTCAAATTGCAGTGATGGTTTTGTTATTACAT
This sequence comes from Poterioochromonas sp. DS, assembly GCA_015145745.1. Lineage (NCBI taxonomy): Eukaryota > Synurophyceae > Ochromonadales > Ochromonadaceae > Poterioochromonas > Poterioochromonas sp. DS. Next base: position 38,576 of record VKHI01000047.1, read on the forward strand.
CTCAGTTATGAATCATCAACTCTTGTGCAAGTCCTGGAGATGCAAGTCCTGAAGATGACAGGATATTTAGCTCTTTATGCAGCAATCTTCTTTGGTTTGTTTTTAGGATTGAATCTTTTTGTCTTCCTATTTCAATTATCAATTTATCAAAATGTTTACTATTTCCCGCGAGAAATATTATCTCGATGGAGAATATATGTGACATTTGCGATTGCAATTCCTTTTCTTGCTCTTTCTGAGATTGTATTTGGTGCTTCTGAAAATGAATTCCTTTTCCTCTCTGTTTTTCGAGGGGTTGTAGTATTTTTGAGCGTAATCTTTAATGTTCTTGCGTTTATATTTTCTCTATTTCTTTCATCTCAATGGATACGATCAGATCTCGGCCTTCAAGAAAAGAGAAGGGCTCTTTCAATAATTAATAAATACTTTATACCAACATTACTGTGGTATCCACTGTGCGAGACAATTTGTCAAGTACCGCTTTTGATAATCGGTTATTACTATGCTTATGGCTTCAATCCTGAAGGTTATGGTATCTTTGTTCTCATCCTCTTCTGGCTCTTGTCAATTTTGATGACAAGTATTGCTCATCTCTTCCTCTTCATATATATAGAAAAGCCTGAATTTAGTTGGAGAATCCTCCTTCAGCGTTTGAATATGCTTTGGATTATTGAGTTACCGAACTTTCTTCTACATGTTCCCCCAAATAACCTTAATCAAGCCGCTAATCTATATGAAGCTATGGATGATGAAAATATAGACAATGAAACACTTGATGAGCTTAATCAAATTATTTTTCCCGCTCAAAACTTTCATTTGGAAGCTGTGTAGTCGAGAGATAATATATTGGAGATTTAGCAATGTAGATCGATAATTTGTTTTCAAATATCCTTTCATCAGTTTTGGTCTCATGGGAATAGTTTTTTTCTTAGATTCTATCTGTATCCAAACTCTGATGCTTTTTCAAAGGAATTCGTCTCAAAATCGTACGAATCGTATAAGGCTTTTGATAGTCATTCACATCATCACAAAAATAATACACTTGGAATGAAGCGATACGGTATTCAACGATGCAAAGAGTTTCATGGTTTTCAGATATCCTTTGGTTGCTTCTGAAGAAAGCTTATTTATTGACAGAGATAGATCTTATTTCTTCTAACAGTCAGAAACCATTTGTATTTCATCATTAATATAATAATAATATCACATTACGTCATTTAATTCTTCTTATTTCCCTCTACTGAACCTGAAGCATCACCAGATGTTGCAGGAGCTATAGCAGGTGAAGCCTTCGCTGGAGTAAAAAGAACCATCTGTAGTAAATAATCTGACTAATCCATAATAACTTCTGTTTCTTACTATTCTTTGTATCATTCTAATAAATACATTTGCATATATTGTGTAAGCATTTGTTTTCTTTCATCTGGCAATGCAAATTCAATCTTATTCCTTCATCCATTCAACATACATTCTGCTGCGGCAAGTTACGTGAAATTGCTCTAACAGTAAATTTACGCGAACCAAACAATCGAAAAGTGAAGAAGTGAAAAGATTTGATTTCGGATAAGATACAGTATATGGATCATGAAACAATGGACAACTTAATCCTCCTGTTACTTCTAGTGAAATGTGTGCCATTCATTATGACAATAGCAATTATATTTTCATTAATTCTTTTAGTTGTTATTTCTGGAAATATTAATAACTCACCTGTGACGAATGGTCGAATCAAACTACTTCAATATCTTACAATATCAAACCTTGTAGGTCAAATCGCAGTATTTGGTTGGTTTTCTCTCAACCAATCAAATATCAAGGATAAGCAATTATTTCTTCCGTGCTTATCATTCATTCAATATTTTGCTTTTTATGATGCGGTCATCTTTAGTATGTCGTTAGGATTGAATCTTTGTATTTTTCAATTTGAATTGTCTTTTAATCGAAAGGTTTATTATTTCCCCCAAGAGATATTATCTCGATGGTGGACATATGTAATTTCTGCGATTGCCATTCCTTTGTGGCCCATTATGTTAGGATTTATACTAACGTTTGATGTTAGCAAAAAATGCTATTTCAATGTTACTTTTCGAGGGATGGTAACAGTCCTGAGCATCGTGTTTAATTTATTAATAGTTCTATCTTCTCTATTTTCCTCTCGATGGATACGATCAAATCTTAGCGATGAAGATAGAGACACTGCTCTTTCAGTAATTAATAAATACTTTATCCCAACATTAATTTTGTATCCCCTGACTGAGGCAATAGGACAAGCGCCACTCCTAATATACGATTACTACTTTGATTGTAGTGGAGAGCAAGTGGGACATTTTGATATGTTTTGCATTCTTCTCATCTGGTTTTTGTCTTATCCAATTACCAGCATTACTCATCTTATCCTCTTCCAGTCCATAGAGGAGTCTAAATTTAGTTGGAGAATCCTCCTTCAGCGTTTGAATATGAATTTTATTGTTAAGGCTTTCGAGTTTCTCGTACGTGTTTCCCAAAATAACCTTGCTCAAGCCGCTAATATGTATCAACCTATAGACGACGGAAATACAGACAATGAGACACTGGATCAGCTCAGTCAAATTATTTCTCACTCCTCTAGTTCTCATACTTCAGTGTTTCAATCAGCAGATTCGGAATCAAATGTATCGGAAGCTGTGTAACATGCAGAGTTCAATCGGTAAAAAGACACTTTTACGAAAAGTTAAGATCGTATCCGTAAATTTTGTGTGCTTCGTTATCAAAGCGTTATCTTATCTCTTTCTTCAAACTGCTCATCCATAGTCATTAAGATCATACCAATACATTAAAGCAGTCACAGAGAGAGATCTTATATACAAAATCTTTAACTTCTACTCTTCTAAAAGTCAGAAGAAACATTTGTATTTCATCATTAATATAAAATACTATTTCACATCATTTAATTCTTCTTATACTTCTTGTCAACCTCTACTGAACCCGAAGCATCTCCAGATGTTGCAAGAGCTACAGCTGGTGAAGTCTTCACCAGAGTAAAAGAACCATCTGTAGTAAATAATCTCTTTGCATCCTCTGGACTAATCTTTTAGTCTGTAAAATTTGATTGATGTTTTACCCGCTTCCTCCTAACTAACTAACTTTCTTTATTTTCAATAATATTCCATGAAATTTAATTATTTCACCACATGCACAAGAAAAGAGGTCCTTCAATCAATGAGGCTGTTCGTAAAGGAGATGCACTATAATTTTCTTTAGCGCTGCCCAGATTGTGCTGAGCGTGAACAATTGCGATAGCATCAACGAAATGCTCAGAGTGATTCATGTTTCTATATACAATATCCAAATCCTGAAAATTTCATCTCTATAACCTTGCCACATATCGGCGGAGATGATGGAGCATTCAAGATATTCTTATTACGAGTCCCACTGTAACTCCTCAGCGGATTCTGGAAGTGAAATTTTACGCTTTAAAATCCTTTCTGTTGTTGAACGGGATTTGACTATGTGTTTTTTCTGTGTAAATTCACGCTGAAGAAATGAAGTTCGTGAAATTTATTGAGAGGGAAAGATCTGGGGATGAACGAGGGAACTTATCGTATGCTTCTGACTGAATATATCATATTCACTGCGATAATAGCAGTTCTATTTTCATTAACTCTTTTGATTGTTATCTATGGTAATATTAGAAACTCTCCTCTGACGAACGGTCGAATTAAACTCATTCAATATCTTACGATATCAAACCTTCTCGCTGAAGGTGCACATTTGTATTGGGCGCTCCTCGCCCTACCTCCACATCTCAATGATAGTTCATCAACTCTTGAAGATTTCTTGCAGTTGATTGTTTATTTTGCTCTTTATGCAGCCATTATCTTTGGTTTATTTTTAGGATTGAATCTTTGTATTTTCCTATTTCAATTATCAATTAATCGAAGGGTTTATTATTTCCCACGAGAGATATTAGCTCGTTGGCATGTATATGTAAGTTTTGCGATTTTAATCCCTTTCCTGTCTCCAATTCTGGGATCTTTTTTCGATTATTATCACAATTGCTCCTTACAATTTACGATTCGATATTATGCCGTAATTTTGAGCATCATGTTTAATGTTCTTGCTTTTCTATCTTTGAGATTCCTTTCACCTCAATGGATACAATCAGATCTCAGCGATCAAGATAGAATAAGCGCTCTTTCACTTGTTAACAAATATTTTGTACCAGCATTATTGTGGTATCCACTGTGCGAGGCAATTTGTCAAGCACCGTACCTTTTTGGCAGTTATTACTTTGATTGTGTTGGCCCACCTCAAAGTTTCCTCACTATATTTCTTCTCGTTGTTTACTTAAGTTTTTCGTATCCAGCGACAAGTATTGCTCATCTCTTCCTCTTCATATATATAGAAAAGCCTGAATTTAGTTGGAGAATCCTCCTTCAGCGTTTGAATATGCTTTGGATTATTGAGTTACCGAACTTTCTTCTACATGTTCCCCCAAATAACCTTACTCAAGCCGTTCATCTATATGAAGCTATGGATGATGAAAATGCAGACAATGAGGCACTGAATCGGCTCAATCAACTTATTTCTCGCACTCCATTAGCAGATTCGGAAACGAAAATGGCGGAAGCTGCTTAACTTTCAGAGTCCAGTCGGCAAAAGAGAGAATGCATTTAGGTCGTCAACGAAGTCGGTATCAATTTCAATAAAGAAGCTTATCAAATTGAAGTAAGACCTCCATGATCATTCAAATAATCTATTTAATGAAACAAACCAATCTCTCGATTATTTGATTAACAGAGATAGATCTTATTTACAAAATCACCAACTACCACTCTTCTAACAGTCAGAAACCATTTGTATTTCATCAGTAATATAATAATAATATCACATTACGTCATTTAATTCTTCTTATTTCCCTCTACTGAACCTGAAGCATCACCAGATGTTGCAGGAGCTATAGCAGGTGAAGCTTTTGATGGAGTAAAAGAACCATCTGTAGTAAATAATCTCTTTGCATCCTCTGGACTAATCCATGATAACTTCTGTTTCTTACTATTTTTTGTATCATTTAATACTTCTCTTAATACCTTCACATCAATCGTTGCATTCTCTGTACCATAAGCTGCAGCTTGCCATGCGATTGCTAATTTACTAATCTCACGACCAGAATAACCTTCCGTCTGTGAAGCAAATTCATTAATGATATCTTCATTCACACCATCAACAATGATCTTCTTCGATGTATTTGGTGTATCTAATAAATACATTTGCATATATTGTGTAATCATACGTTTTCTTTCATCAAATGATGGTAATGCAAATTCAATCATTTCATCGATACGATCATTAATCGCCCAATCAAATTGTTCTGGTTGATTGGATGCATAGACGACCATAAATTTATGTGATGCTTCACCTGTACGATATAAAAATGCATTTAATGCGTTTCTCATATCTTCACTAATTCGTTCTGTTGATCTTTTACGTAAGAAAGCATCAGCTTCATCAACAAAGATAACAACACCTTTATTCGTTGAATTTGCCCAATCGAATAATTTATGTATCTCTGTGACAGCATCTTTACCTAATGGTGCGACATCACCACCTGTCATAATTGCATAATGCATACCTGATTCACGTGCTAAACCTTTTGCAAACATGGTTTTACCTGTACCAGGTGGACCATGTAATAATAAATGACGATATGGTGCACGATTCTTCTTTGTATTAATGGTTGACATGGCAATACGACGTAAACGTTCTTCTAAATTGAATTCTAATACAATATTCTTTAATGCTTTATCAGCATCTTTATTATTGATTAAATAATGTTTACCAGTTTGAATGGGTGATTTTAATAATTGTAAGAAACTTGTTCGTGTTGTTTCACGTACTAATGATGGTTTACCTAATCTTGATTCAATAAATCTCCCAATCACTGTAGTGGAGGTACGTGCTGTATACACACCAAATGCTAATGCAGTTAACGTACCTGCAACATTCACTAATTTATTACGATCAGTAACAAATTCTTGTAAACCTGCACCAATAGTTGCACCGGCTAATTTGATACCTTCTAATACAGTTTCACGATATTCTTTTGCTTCAAGACGTTTTTTCTCAAGATTTAAATCATGATTTGAACGTTCTTGTAAGATCTTTCCTTCTGTTTCTGCTTTAATTTTGGCCATTTCAGTTTGTCGACGGAGTTCTGCTTCATGTTCAATGGTTTTACGACGAATATTCTCTTGTCTTTGTAAGGATTCTTCTGCCTTTGCTCTTTCTTCTTCTTGTAATTTACGTTGTGCATTGATTTGATCAACTAAGCGTTTTCTTTCTAATTGATCTTGATAGTCTGCACGTTTTCTATCTTCTTGTGTTCTCATTTGTAATGTTCTTTGTGCTGATTGTTCTTCTTCTTGAATACGACGAATACGTAATTCTTCTTGTGCTGCAAGATATCTTGCACGTTCTGCTTCTTGTTCCTTTTGTTTAGTAGACTCTTGTGCAAGGATCACTTGTAAGGCTTGCTTGGAGTTGGTGGAACGATCAAGCTCCTTTGCTGCCTTCGCAGCTCTCTCTAATGCAGTAGGATCGAATCCATGAATGGATTGAGCTTGTTGGGTGGCAGGTGCTTTCTTTCCTGCATCATCAGGAGTTGCACTCTTCATTGCAAGCTCTCCTAAGCTTGAGTCTTCTGGTTTCTTGCTACCTCCAAATCCCCAGTTCAACATGTTTGATATATGACTAAAAAGGTGTCTAAATCGAAAGAAAGGTGTTGAGTTCTAAATATTCCTAGTAAGAATAGTAAGTGCAATCACAGTTGAATGGATAGTTGACTTTGCTTCTGGAAGAATCTCCTTGTAGCTTGTAGCTGTTAAGACTTCAGAGTAATTTCAATGCAGAGAAGATAATTGGATGGAAGAGGGAAGACACTGCCGCGAAATTACGAAAACCCTGAAACCTGTCAACGTTTCATTCATTTCACTTGTGAGAGGTCAATTTATTATGAACGTCAATGAAAGAATTTTTTAACGAATTATACAACCAACAAAGGTTATCAAAAGATAGTTATTAGATTGCATAATTGCTCTTCAAAATAAAGTTTACCAAGCGGTGATTTCAAAAATCTTTTCTACCTATGAGAGTTCTTATCTTTCTTAATTTTTCTTCATCATCCCTTTTCTTAATCATTTTTACCAATTAAAACTTTTGTAGATTGATGTAAGAAACTTTCAATAAGACTAAAATATCAGAAGAAAAGTGAGAAATATTATTAATCAAGAGAAGAAAGGAGGAGAGCAAAATTTTTACCTCAAAACAGTGATTACACCACCAATAATACCAAAGAGATTTGCAATAAAATCAACAATTCTTTCCCTTCTTTCCTCTTGGTACAACATTACCTAAGATAAAAAAGAATGAAAACATTGTCGTAGAGAAGATGAAAGAAGACTTACAGGATGGAAGTCATAAGAGAAGATTAATCCCTGGAAATCTTTAATAAATAAACTATTCTGTGCCAAAAAAGTTGGCGCAAAATCCTTTGGTACAGGTTTTTCAATAATTGAGTATTCACTTCCAAAAGATAATTCACCATACAAGGTCTTGTATTGTGTTGGAACAACAGTAATTGAATATTGATAAATTGAAGTATCTTCAGGCACGACAACAGTTCCTTGAGAGATAATTGGAACTTTGCCTTTCTTTATAATATTAGAAGTAGGATAGAATCCAATTCTCGCTAAAGTATGTGTTATATTCAATGCAACACGTTGTGGTGCTATAGCAAAGCGAAAATTTCCTGCAACTTTATCAGTCAAAAATTTACCTGTTACACGACATCCCGTCCATGAAGTTGGATCTACTTCTATATCAATTTTCTTTAATTCTGTTGCAGTTTCTAAGAAATGAATATTTCCTCTTGTTACTTCTTGTGTAAATGAAATTCCATCACAAGAAATCTTTGGGAAACCAAGATCAAATTCAACTTCTACAGCTTCTACACCATATGATTTATCAATTACCATACGGCTAACAACTTCAATTTTAAAGAAAACAGATATTTCAACAAATAATAAAACAAATACTAAAATTGTTGTTACTAAAGTAAGTACTGCACCAAGTAACGTTTGTTGATGAACACCATCAATAGCCTTACTATGAACATCAAACCTTTTCAATAACATCTTTGAAGCTGTCTCTTTGCTGTGGCAAAGTCTTTCGTTCGCGGTCTTAGAAATCAAAACGAATTAATTTGAGTTCTTTCAGCGCACTCTCGTTAAGGAGGCACTTGCGATAAAATAGAATTGCAGTTACAGACACCCAGACACAACACAAGACACAACACAGACACAACAAAAACTAATTAGCATCGAGAAAACAATCACATCACTAAATCCAAGAGAAAGGAAAAGATACATAGAACAATCATATCATTAGCACATCAAGAAAAATCTTCATAACAGGGTTCTCTAAAGAAGAGAAGACAATTTTTTTTAAATATTTGAGAAAAGAAGGTTGCATGTCATTAAGGATAAATTTTCATAAGGAGATCGAAGAATCTTTGAGAAATTCTTCTCTTCTTAATTTCCTGTGCGCCATTACCTTTTAATAAAACCAATTCATCGCCACAAAAGTCACATATAAAATCATATTGAGATAAAAGTGCTTGAAATCGTCCATCAAATCGAATATAGCTTTGAAAGTTAAATGGTTTAATCTTCACTTTCTCTAAAGCAGGTAAAGGAAGAACAACATTTAATAGTTCTAAACAAGAAAGAATCTTATCATGATTTTTGTTCTCATGAAAGAATTGAGTTAAATCAGCAGTAACAACTGTTAAACGTTGTGCTGCTTTAAATATTGAAAGGTTTGGGAAGGTTGTATAGAAATGAGTAACTTCTTGTATATTGATTAATGACAGTCTGGAAGTAGTCATCGGTGGATAATCTCGAACTGCTAGACAATCAATCTCCTTCAATACATGGAAGTCTTGAATAAATGGACATTGTGATATGAAGACAAGTCTGTTTTCGCAGCCCAATCCATGAAGTGTCGTGATATCTAATCCTTCTAATGTCACATTCTTAATTTTCTCCATATTACATAAACTTAGTACCTTGCTACAACACGAAAGGAAAATTTCTCGCAGCTTGTTTGCAGGCAAACAAAAGGCAGAAGGAATGCGGCGCAAAATGAGTTGCACCAGTGAAGCAGGTAATGGTCTATCGTCGACGATGAATGCATGTCCATTTAAGTCAAGCGTCTTTACCTTCTGCAGATTATATATCTGTATCGAAGAATTTATTCTTGGAGATGAATCACATTGAATGCGAATCTTGGTGGAAAATTTGAACGAATTTGAGTAATCATTGATATTATTGCATTTAATAATAGAAATGGCATGATTTTGATTTAAACAAGCAATATCAGTGACTCCTGAACAATTTTCGAGATGAAGATCATAAATGTCACAAAATAAGCTCACATCATCAACCAAAACGCAGGAAATCAGCTTCAAACTCCTAAGATTGGAGTATCGGTGAAGGTTTAATGTGCTGCTGGTCAAAGATGTCGAGGAATAGATAAAAAGAGAATTAATTCCGTAAAAGATAGGCAATTGACCAATGCTGGATCTAAGACAGTAGATGGTTAACTGATCAACAGTCATATCGCGTCTTTGGAGAGACTCTGAGAAATCTTTTAATTCACCATGCTCTGTTAGTTCAAGATTGACGCGCAATTCACGAATATGCTTGATCTTATCTCGCAAAAGAAGAGGAAGATGTTTCGTTGAACATCGAAAGATCTTTATTCGTGAAAAGGGAAGCGTAAATATTGGGCCATTGCCCTGCTCGAAACTGCAAAGATCGATATTCAATTGGAGAAATGGGTTGTTAATGAGAGTTAAGGCAAAGGAAAAGAGAAGAGAAGGTTCCATCACCCTTTTCTTAGTATTCCAAAAGAGAACTTCTCTCACATCTTTCATGAGTCGACCTGCAAGCCCACGATTTCCGCGTGCAAACTCTGTTCTGTCGACCAAAGGGAGATGAAATAAAATCTCGTGAAGTAAAGCATCCGGTAAAGCTTCTATATTCAGGACCGAGGATTCCTGATAGATTTTGGCGCTACTTCCATTCCCCATGACGATGTTCTTGTTCTTTCGAACCAATCCAGTTAATTAATTCGAGTTAATTCGAGTTTTAAGAGTTGCACTTCCAAAATTCAAGGGAAAAGGGGAACCTGTTTCCCCAAAATCCGATGACCCTAAACCCAAAAAGCGCATAATCTAAATCTTGTTTGGTTGGAAAGTTGAGACTAATCAAAGAGTATACCTTAATGTTGATCTTTACGGTCCATTTCTGGCTAATATTTGGAAGAAAAAAAAGATTTACAGAGTGAAGCTTAACTGAGAAATACCAATCCACAACCATCATACAAAAATACATTCTATCTCACTTGAATATCAACTTAAATAGTTTTGACTTTCGCTACAAGAACATCGAAAGTTATAAAATGAGATGAAATAAATAGTAGTATCGACTTACGTTTGTACATTTCCTTCTTAAATCTCCCATGAGCATGCATCCAATATCGATAGTTGGAAAATTTCAAAGACTTGCAATTAGATAACGTACGCTTGCATACTGGACACTTAGGTTGAACAACCCTAATTTATTGTCAAATTGGCAAGCATTTTCAATAGTTATTCACTTACTGGAAAATATCAGAGATAAAGCGTGTTGCAACTATCCTCGCTTGAACTTTGAGATATTGTTGCTTTCGTCCATGAAACATGGAAAATTCAGCAAATACTTCTTGGACAGAGTGCTACACAAACAAAGCATATTGTAAGTATTTTGTTTTAATAAATGGCAGATTATCTCATCTTACATTAGAAGAGTAATTCAAAGGTGTTTTCATTTTCTCATCTTCTATTGTCATATCGGCTCCATTCTCTAATAAAAGGCGCACTAACCGAGAACTTCCTACAAGACATGCATAATGTAAAGGAGTTCTTCCATGTTCATCCTGACCGTTGACAGTAGCTCCTGCCTCAATCAACATGCGAGGGATATCTACAGGGTGAAAGGTGAGCTCACTCTGCATTGCAAGATGCAATGCTGTTCGTTGATGGATATCTTTCAAAGTAACTTTAGCATGGTGTTGAAGGAGGTAAGCAACTTTGAGGAGGTCTCCGTGCTGCACTGCTAGTTGAAGTAATGTTCTCTTCATCTTAGTAAAACGATAATTAATGTTCATTCCTTCACGTTCTATTAAATTGGTGAGTAAAACTAAGCTTCTATGATAAATTGCAGAATAATACAGCTTTTCTTTGTCTCTCGGGACCATCAGTAGCATATTTTCAAATTCGTCGTTTGTGCATATATTATGAGTGTTTACTTTATTCCAACTGTGTTCTGAGACAGAATTACTGATTAAAAGTCTTCTAAATTCTTCTTCTTCAAAAGAGAAGAGCAAATCTATCCAATGATAATGATATTTATATGGAAATTCGCTTGTTATTGTATAAGTGTTCGTTCCCTTTGATCGAGCATCGCGAACATCTTGACGCATCTTTAACCATGCTTTCAGACCTGGATCTACTCCAGGAACGAATGGTTCTTCTGGCATCTTGGGCCTGTCGAATGAAAAGGTCAATTTGTTTTGTTTCAAATTGAAACGGTTCAAAGTTCGATCGTTCAGTCGAATCGAATGTTCTGAATTCGAAATTCTATCATCTCTCTCTTATGACCGTTATCAGAATGCCAGTAAACTTGACTTCCTCTCCCCCGCACACTGTGAATAATCATTGAATTAAAGAAATTCCTAAGTAGGTTGTATTATGCTGGGTGTGGTGTGTACTGTGATCGCTTGTCTTTTCTTGACTTCAGTTAATGCTGAAGCGCCGAGAAGTTTGGCACTCTCGTTTGTGAAAGATCATGTATTGAAACTTCGCAATCGTGAAATATTGCAATCCAATGGACTCTTATCCATCACTAGCTTGTATCCGAGTGAACGAGCGGCCTTACTCGACATTTATGATTCGTGTGAGGGAAGTAGTTGGACATGGTCCCATCCAGCAGCTGGCGTCTCATGGAAGATCACAGATAACACCTCTGATCCATGTAGTGACTGCTGGCAAGGAATTACATGTACTTGTGCGAACTCTGATTGTCACGTGACTGATATTAATCTGCCTGATCAAGGTCTCTCCTGCTCATTCCCACAGTCCTTCACAGCCTTCGAGAAGCTTCAATCATTTACCTTAGATGGCAATCATTTATATGGCAAATTCCCTTTAACAATTATTTCATCACTTCCTAAATTAACTTATATTTCAATGACAAAGAATCAGTTTACTGGAACTATCCCACAGACTATAGGTAGCAAGTTAATGGATCTCATTTATTTTGATGTGAGTGCAAATAAATTAAATGGTAGTTTACCTGACTCTATTTCCTATATGTCTAATTTAACTTATTTAAGTGTCTTTGGGAATCAATTAACTGGCACATTACCTGTAAGTTATGGTAATTTACATAATCTATGGGTATTAGATTTAATTTCTAATGCCTTTACTGGTTCTATACCATTTAACTGGGGACGTTATCCTAATATGATTTTCTTTGGAGTTTCTTATAATCAATTAACGGGTACTATCCCATCAACATTAGGATATGCAACGAATATGATTGCCATTTTATTCAATCATAATCAATTTATTGGTTCTTTACCATCTTCTTTTGGTAATTTCCGTACCGTAGTTTGTATTAGTGTTTCTAATAACTATTTAACTGGTACTTTCCCTATTACTTTTCAAGGTATGAATAATTTATTAGTTGGTTATTTTGCTAAAAATAAATTTTCTGGTTTATTTCCTAATATTTTTAATAATAAAAATCATTCAAAATTATTAATCTTTGATGTTTCTGATAATTTATTTACTGGTACTTTGCCAACAGAAATTTTTCAAATACCTAATTTAGAATTTTTTGGTACAATGAAGAATTGTTTATCTGGTACAATACCTGATACCATCTGTGATGCAAAAGGTATGAAAGTATTAGCATTATCAGGAATGTCATCAGCGAAAAATTGTCAAGTAAAAACATTTGCAATTTTCCCTTCCTATATTACAAAACAAAATGTGAAAGGTAGTATACCCTCTTGTATTTTTAATTTACCATTATTAACATCATTGTATTTATCTGGTAATGGATTTTCATCAACATTACCAAATGATGTATTAATTAATAAAAATTTACAAATATTACATATTCAACAAAATCATTTAATTGGTAATATACCAAATACAATCCAATATCATGCCAATTGGAAAGAATTAGATCTTTCTTTTAATCGTTTTAATGGAATATTTCAATCCAATTTTACAAATCAAAATAACTCCATGAATACAATATTAAGATTTAACAATAATCATTTATCCGGGAATATTCCGAATGCTCTATTAAATTCATTTCATGTAGAAGTATTAAATGGTAATTTATTCTCATGTGCTACTCCTTCTACCACAAGTAGCAATGAACGACAACAGAAACAACAACAAAACGATCGTTCTTCCTCCCTCCCAAAAAACGATCCGGATTACTCAACTTACCAATGTTCGGATTCTTATATACAATTAGCATATATATGGGCATTACCATTCTTAATTGCAATATGTTCTTTTCTATTATTAGTATTATCAAAAACATTTCATCATAATTATTTAAAAGATTTAATTAAAAAATTGTATCATTATATTCATCATTATCATGCTGTTGTGATAGATTATCGTGATGAATTTAGTCATTTATATCGTTTTTATCGTTTTACTTCCTTCTTACAGAATGCATATCTATGGTTAACGATTATTGCAGTGATTGTTTTCTTACCCACATATATTGTATTATCGTATCATTATTCTACATATATTGATAAGGGCACATGGGTATTATCATCACTCTATCTACAAGGTTTTACTGCATCCGTTATATTATTCATATTATGTACCTTTTATTTAAATGTCTCTTTCTACTTTTGTTACCATCAAGTCAGGAATTATCTGATTGAATGTGGCCATAGTTCCAAGAAAGTATTGCAATATCAATATATTCATCGTATTGCATTAACCATATTAGCGGTCATTGATATTATTGTATTATTAATTGCTAATATCTTATATGTATTCTATGAAAATCAATTAACCTACATTGCACAAATCTCGATCGCATTCTTTAAATTAATTTGGTCGGAGTTTGTATTGTTTTATTCTGTTCGATTTATTAAAAAATTATCAAAAGTTATACCAAAATATTCTAATAATCAATCACCTCCCACGATGGTGAATTATTACCGAACTGTTAAAGCAATTATGAAAGAAGTAATAACATTTAATGAAGATTCTGAATATCATTTAGAAGAATCTGATATATTATATCAAAGTTTTATACAATCAATGAATATTCTGATTATTCCATTAATTTCCTATTTCTTTGTTAATCCTACTTGTTTTGAATATTTAATTACTACTCCTTCGCCTTCTACTGTCTCTTATTCTTATGAATTGTGTTTACAATGGAGTATTGATGCTTCACGATGCTTCCAAGACTCTGAAGTCATCGAACAATCCACCTACAATCCACCTTTCTCTTATACCTATCAATGCTCTTTCTCCTTTGTTTCTTCATATACTTATGTCTATTCCTACATGTTTTTAGTGTCAGGTTTCCTGTTACCATACCTCCATATCATATTATCAAGTATTCTTCATTATATTGATGAGAGAGAAAAACTTCATGGGAAATCCAATACCTTCGTAACAGCTTTATTAAATAGGATGACACCATCCATCTTAAAACCTTTACAATCTGATTCGAAGGAGAAACAGGTATTATTCTTTGATAAGATTGCCTTCTGCAGTGAGATTGTGACTGCTACAGTTGTCTTAGTCACATTTGGCGTTTCTTTCCCTCCTTTAGCTTTATTAATCTTCTACACCATCTATCAGAAGCTATCAAGCACTGAATATTCGATGGGTATATTACTGTACAATGCTTTGAAGCTGGATAACTACCAGTACCGTCATAAGGATCAGAATAAACAGCCTGCTAAAGCTATGGAAGCTCTTCTCTATGTGCAAAATCAGTTCGCTGAAAATGAGCTTGAGAAGAGTCAGAAACCAATGAATGAAGGTATTACGTCAACTTCTATAAAAGCTGGTGAGAGTTACAAGGATCGGATTGCTATTATTCGTCAGAATACAGATTTCTTACAACATTTCTTACAAGTATTAGACATCGAAACACAAGGAATCCCATCCTCTCTTCGCTCTGCTATTGTAATGATTGCACCACTAGCTACATTATTCCATGCTTATATTATCTTCGATACATTAGGAGCAAGTGATGGTTGGGAATATGGATTAATCATTGCTTGTATTATGATTGTAGTGACGATCTTTGGATTCTTCGCAATTACTGAATTACATAAATGTTGGAACACTAACTTATATAACTTCGTGACTGAGTCAGAGAAAGTTAGGGTTAATCGTAGGTCATTGGTTGGAGTTTATCGTCGTCTTTCAGCTGTTGGAATGCGAGGGACGATGGTTTTAGGACTTCGAGGAAGTATGATGAAGTCCAATAAGGTTTACGTGACATCGAGGGCCGATGAAGAAGAGATTGATTTAGAAGGTAATATAGGGACCGAGAAATATGAGATAGCTCATCAAACTCCAAAGAATGAGGAAGAAGGAGAGGAAGATGAGAGTAATATCACTCAGACTGTAACGAAGGCAGTTGTTCGAGGTTTATCTAGTAATGATCCTAGTGACATCATTCCTCAAGCTTTCTCTTATTCCTCGAAAGCAATGTCTTCCTCTTATAAATAACAAAAACACTTATTATGGATTATTATATATGCAATTATTCTCTTTTATTCTTCATTTTAGTACTGCAACGAATGAGAGTAGAGTGTTCTTGTTACTTATTATTTATTCTTTTTGATTTTAGATTGCTTTTTCCTATGGAAACACTTCTTTCCTTTCTTCTTCTATTGTCTATAGTTCTATTATATGATATTCTATTTCCTTCATTCTCTATTGTGTATATAATAAAATATCAACAAGGTAGTAGTATATCATTCGATTTCTATGTTGTATTGATGGTTTATGAGTTGATTGTTGTTTGGATTGTGTTTAATATTATTTCTTTTCTTTCAATATACTTCACATCTCACCTTTTCTACATAAATATTTATATTTTCCCTTCAAAGCTATTTGTTTGTGGTTTATTTACTCAGTGTTCATTCACCCAATGCCTTACAAGAGCCTTGAGTTTTGTGTTCGATCTTTTCCTTCGTTTTCACCCCCGCAAAACAGCTTGAAAGTAGTTTCGAAAGATAAGCAATATTGTTCGATAGTCCTGTGATTGTATATTTTCCTTCTCATCACAGGTGATGGCTTCGTTTTATTTCCTTTGTTTTCATTATTCACCCCTCCTTCCTTCCTTCACTAATTGACATAAACTATTGTTATTGATAGAGAGATATCAGAACTCTGATATGATGATATTTTCGAATTCATGAACTAACAAAGTGTTGTGTTGTAGTTAGTATTGTCATATAGATATATGTAGATATAATTGTTCTTTCTCCTATTATCCTTGTAAAAGATTTAATTATAAATCCTTCACCACTGTCTATCTCCCTTTTTCCCTCACTAGTTAATATGAAATGATATCTAACAAGCATCATAAGATGGACTAAATTACTTTTCTCCTACATTCATATCAGCACCACATGAAAAGCTAGCATAATAAAAGAAACGATGAGTATAACCTAGATTCGCCTGACCGCGATGAAGCAAAGAACCAGGGAATACCAATGCATCACCCGGACGACATCTCACCTAACACAACACATATAATATAAGACAAGTGAACAATAATATCTCTCAAAAATATATATCGTCTTACCAGATCACCCCGATCAAGCTTATCCATCCATATCTCAGTTCCTCCACAATGACTGTCAATAGAGTTCAATTGAATTAATATTGTGAAGTAACGATGAATCTTCCTCTTCTTCATCTCATCATCTGTATGCCATTGCTGTGCCTTAGAACCAACTGGAACAAAGACAACATTATGAGTTCTAATCTGAGGTGTTGGTGTGCCCATAATAGTCTTTAATCGTGTTGTGATTGGTTCCAGTATCTCATTGAGTTTCAAGTATTCTACGACAAAGTTTGGTAGTTTTAGATCAAATCTTCCTTCGCGATCAACGAGGTTGTGACATGTTGTAGATTGTAATCGATTGGTGATTTCTACTGTCGCTCCTCTATGATTATATATGAGGTAAGGTAGAGAGTAGTGTTATCAGAGTGGTGGGAGGTGTTATAGTGTGATATGACATTACCTCCATACTTCCACTACTCTGCCAGATGATGTAGCATTCTCAATCACTCCATGTGTTAGAAATCTAGAAGAAGAAGAATAAATAAAATATATAAGTAATAATGAATAACAATATAACTTATACTGTATACTTACTTCATAATTTCATATGATAAGACTTTAGACACTGTCATCACACCTTTCTTCACACATTCCTCCCATGCCATCTCTAATGGACGTGAAGGAGAATAGACAACATGACGATCGATAACCTTCCTCTTAGGAATCTAAAAACAATAGTGAGGTTTATTAACGGTTATGGCTAGGATGTTATAACTTACAGGGAATGTATCGCTGACGTTGTATCTGAGGTGTTTCTGTCGCTCTTCCTCCTCTAAGCATCGAAGACAGACATAGGTCGATCTTGGCAATTTTTGCAATCCAACACAATTGATGTGATATTCACCGTCGCAGATGTCGCAGAGGATGACGCTGTTGTCTCCTAAGCAGTCTAAGGTAGACTTCCCACACTCGAAGCAATAGTCCTCCTCTAACACACCGCTAGCCACACTACCTGCCTCATCTTCATTCCCGAGCCAGTTTGGATCCTCATAGGCATGCTTGAATTGCATGATCTCTTGGACAGTGGAGGAGGAGGTAGAGGAGGCAGTGGAGGAAGTAGTGGCGGTATTAGTGGTACTGGAGGTCTCCAGATCACTACTACTACTCGACGGTGATGAAGACTTAGTTGGAGTCTTCTTCTCCTTCTTTCCATCATTATTAGTCTTCTTACACTGAGATTTCTTGTTAGTGGTTTTCTCTTCTTTCTTCTTCACATCTTTCCTCTTGTTACTCGACATAGTGTTCGTAGATTCCTTCTTTGAAGAAGAAGTTTGATTGATATTCTTCTTCTTTTGAGTTGAAGACAAGGATGATGATAAACTTTGTCCAGTTTTGTTTGGTTTTGATTTAGTGGAAACTTTAATTTGAGCTGCCTCTTTCTTCTTTTTCGACACAGTAACTTCCTCCTTCTTCTTGTGGGATACCTTGATATTATCTTCCTTTTTCTGCTTCTTATTAGAGGAGTTGCTTCTATTCTCCTCATTCTCTCGCTTTCGCTTTAAACTTGCTCCTTTACTGTCTCCCGTTATTTCGCCCTTCTTACTGCCATTCTTACTGCCTTTCTGCGGCTTTACTTCAACCACATCCTCCCAATAGCCTTCTTCCATCCTTCTGACTGACTTTATTGCTATATAATTCTAATTGATAGGGGAGACAATCGCTGTCTTTCACAAGTAAAATTCAAAAAATTCTAGGAGCTGGTATAACGAGAGTGCACCATCCGGTGCATGCTTTTGTTGAAACGACTAAAGATTTAATTTTATATTTATCAGTATGACTAAACGAATCCCCCATTGAGTTGAACGAATGTGCGACAAAAGACAAAGATTCATGGGAGACAGAATCAAACGAAAGAGATGTACATTAAAAACTGGAAAAAGAAAGGAGAAGTAAAAAGAGATAACTACAACAACACAAACTACAAGTAGTAGCAGTAACGACAGTTAAACAGACTCGAATGATCAATAATAATTAATGCTTTGGAGGAGAACTATTCATAATCAATTTAGCACTAAGAATAATACAATTTATCTCCACTGAAGCATCATTCAATGAGTTCTGGAAGACCGTCGCTGTGGCAGTCGTATGGTTTCTGTCTCCTGTCGTTGCCGTTGTTGTAGTATCTGAAGTTAAATTAAACATTTCCATAATTCCTTCCACTGTTCCGTCTTCACTATCTTGTACATTTTTCCCCACTCTTACTGAACTTGCAGGAACTGTGACTGTCACAAGGTTCGCTTGTTCTAACAATTTCGCCAATAACAATGTTTCATCTTGTGGACAGCGAGCGCAATCAATAACGTTCGGAGCATCTAACGAGCGCGGGACAAAGGAATGGATCGGGGCAGGTGGGAGTGCGGTAATCGCAGGCCAATTCTTCTCTTCTATCTCGTTATCTTCCTTTGACTCATTCACATCCATCATAACTGCTTTTGTCGGATCGTAATCCAATTGCGGCAATTGATGAACATTATTCGATCGCTGCTGTGCTATGATGAGATCATCGCGGTCATAAAATTCATCTCCTTCAAACGGATTGTGGGTAATCGTTGGAACCACTGCCAAAGGATTTGTATCCTTTAAATGTTGGTGATGATGATGAAGTGAGTGGGCTCGCTTAAACTTCATCGAAGGATCGAAGAGAGCGACACCAGAGTTCATAATAATATGAGAATAAGATAAAGCATCAAATGGCTCCTTTCTCGCATACCAATCATTCTGATATTGATAGGGGAGGTCAAAAGGAATTAATGCGTTGGAAGTATAAATAATGCGAGGGTTCGAAAGGTTCGCAGTATTATTCTCCATCGTTTTAGATCCTCTGAGGTAATTATTATTATGTAAGAATGGCTCTGTATTATTCACTGCAGGAAAGACAAAAGCTTCATCGATGGTAGGTGGAGCTTCTAATCTTCGTCGAGGTGACATGTCCACTTTGGAAGAAGGTTCAACTTTAATAGGATGTTCGAGGTATGTCATGCATAGAATACATAACACAGATAAGAGACTTAATGTCTTCGCCATTGGGATAGGTAAAGATGTCCCACGATTCGTAGTAATCTCTCGAATAGAGTTGAGACCAGTGTTATGGTATTGAGGCTCGTGTAACGGCGAAGAGCCAGTAGATGATATTTCAGAGTCTGAAGCAGCTGTAGTACTTCCTGTGCTTCCACTACGCATGGTAGGATGATAAACACCGAGTTGATCTTTGAGGAAAACGTTTTCTTGCTCTAATTCATAGATTCTCTTCTGTAACGACTCAATGAGCTTCTTACTCGCATCACTGGCATCCTCCAACTGCTTGATGTAAGCATTCTTACGATCACGATGAAATTGTGCTGATAGACGATTTCGAATTTGTCGACGCTTCTTTTTCGCATCTTGGCTATTTGGATCGATATCGAGAGATCTAAGGGCTGCTTCAGTGACTTCAGCGATCTTCTCTGCGTCAGGGTTGAATTTCCTCTTCTTATTGCTTCCTGTGCTTGATCCTCGCTTCGATGAAGAGTTGGAGAGAGAGGATTTGTTAGCGTTGTTTTCATTCTTGATGTTTAGAGAGGAGGCGTTGGCTTCATCCATTAACGAGTTGAGGATGTCATCCAAATCATCATCTCCTAGTTGAAGGTCATCTATTGTTGAAAATAGCCATCTCAAGTTAGTGGGATGGCGAAGAAATACATGAGACTCAATCTTACCAGGATACCCGTCCTGATTAGACAGGGAAAGTTCGTCAGGATCAAACATTCAAATACAAGTCAATTCCACTGATTAAGAAAAAATCCAAACGACACAAACGTTTGTAAAAGGCTTAAAATAAGAGATAAAACCAAACTTCACTCCTTTAATCTCAGACTTTGTCGAATAAAGAGTCTTAAAGTTCCCCTGCCAGTTGTTTCGTTGTTTCGATTCTTCTCACACTGAATTTTTCCTCCGCGCAAAAGAAAACGCTTTTTCACTCCAGAAAGCGTTTTTAAAGTGTCTTCTTTTTGAGACGATGAATCTTTTTTTGTTTTGACAGTTTAACTGATTTTATCAATAACTTTATTGACTTAATTCTCCCTAGAATACTAGAAAGATGAATATGAGACCAGTTGATTTATCAGATTTTAAAGCTGCAAAAAAGAAAATTACAAAAAGATTTAAAGTAACTAAGGATTTACTTCATTTAAGTAATACTTTAAAGAAAGATGTTGAACAATCAAAAAGTATTGTACAATTAATGAATGAACAAATCTTAACTAATAAACAATCACCATGGAAAGGATATGATATCATGTTTTATTTACCAATTACAACAAAGAAAAGGTCCACTAAAGCCTCAACAACAACGAATACAGGATCTACCTCCTCTCTAACTAGCAGTAATAACCAAGCAAACCGGAATTATGATCGTTACATTTTTCTTGTAAAACGTGCAGAGACCACTAAAGATTTATTTTTATTAAAAATTATGAATAAAGAAAATGAATTAGATGTGAAAAACAGCTATGATATGAAACAACTCCACTCGATTGATTATGGATCTGATGAACTTGAACTTGTTTTATCGTTAGATTCCGGTGATTATAGCCTTTACTTTTTAAATCAATCAGATCGTGATGAATCATCCTGGACCATTGCATCCATAGCAAAGACTATCGTTGGTAATGAGTTTACCATAGGTTATTCCATTGACTTTGAAGCATTAACCTATATGATGACAGCATCAGGTATCTTTAATAAATTCCCACAATTAAATAAAATTATTAATTTAAATAATCCACAATTTGGTTTTCAATTTTCCAATGATGAAGCTGAAGCAGAACATATATTAGATGAATTAAACTGGTCTAATTCCGTTACTTCATTGAATGATATACATTATGCATTATCAAATAAATCATCTAAATTAAATGATGAAATTATTGATTTTTTATTACAATGGGAGGAAATGGATTATTTAAATTTGCAAAAGAAGAATAATACTAATAGTACCTTAACAAGTGCTAAGAATGATTTACCTCCTTCCTCTGCTGCTGCTAATTTATTTGCAAATGCTGGTGGAAATGCTGCAGCGGCTGTTGCTAACATTGGAAATAAGGTAGCTCATGTTGCTCAATCCATTAATCCAATGACCATCGTGAGTAATATTATTACTAACAACCAACAACCTAACACGACTACTGGGGGAGGACTTGTCCCAAAGACTGAATTTACAACTTCTTTAAGAGATACTGGTGATGTTCTTGTTGCCTTAAAGAATGTCGATGAAGAATTATCATCAGTAGAGATATGGTTAGAAGAACAAATTAATCGTTTATCTGAGATACAGTCAAATCTCTTCCTCATTGAAGATGAAAGTGCGACATTAGAAACATCCTGGCAATCGTTAAATCGTGTGCAAGAAGTAATAACCTATATTACAACCAAATATTCTTTAACCGAAATGCAAGAAAAGTACTTGCGTAATCCTGAAATCTCATTTAATCCAATATTAAAAGCATCCAACTTAACCTCACCTAATCTATATATTGATAATTTGCAACCATTATATGAAGCGGCAAAAGTATTAAAACAAGCATTAATAATGAAAACAAATGATTTATTTGATTTAAAAGCATCAGAATGGAAACAAATCCAAGCAATAACATCTATTACCACACAAAAGAATAAATTACAAGAGATTGCTTCCATTTTCTGTAATAAATTTGGTAATGATATTGCATTATCATTATTTGATTGGTTATTAAAACATCGTACTTTAACTGATGGTGAAGGTGGTCTACCGATGATTATACCGAAAACTTTTCAAACACGTCATTTATTAGAAGATTTACATTTAATGAAATCAAATCCGAGTATGAGTAATAGTAATTTATCGTCTTCTTCTATTAATTTACTTGCTGATTTAATTGCATCTTCTTCTACATCAGCTTCAACTCCAATGACATCATCGACAACAGTTGAAGCAACAACCTCTACCCGTACCGTATATACGATCAATCCGAATCGTTTCCGCTTCCCAAAGAATAATCAATTATTACAATCACAATCTTTATTTCATATCCATTTATCCAAATTTTCACCATTATTAGATATATTAATGGAATTATCACCAAAATATTTAAAACAATTATCAGATAATTATCGTGTTGCTGTACATGATCGTTTATATACACCATTATTAAAATTATTTATTAAAGATATTCGATCAACGATTACTTATTTACAACCACCTATAACATTGGCAAATTGTAAAGGTTTTAAAATGGGTGATACAATTAAATTAAGTGGTGGTATAAATAGTAATAATACTACGAGTAATTTAGGGATTATTTCTGGTTTATTACAAGTTACTTTCCATCGCCCATTAGTAGGTCAAGGGGGAAGTAGTAGAGATACTGGAGGAAGTGGGATTACGAAACAAGTTACTTCATGGAAGGTATTAGAAGTTGTTTTATTGCTTATTTCACCATTAATTGAGAATGTAGAAGCTTATTTAAAGAAATTGTTTAATCTTGCTTCACTGGAGGAATCTCATAATAATGATGGTCCTGATACCTCGTTTGAAGGAGGTACTGGAAGTGCTGGTGCTGGTGGCTTGGTTTATCACGATCAGAATGAAGGAAAGTTGAATGTCGAGGAGATGATGTCATATATCTTTGATTCGATGCTAAAGAGATTGTATTCGATCTCTGCTGTCTCGGTGAATATTGGTAGTAGTAATACTACGAACAATGACGTTGATGGAATTGAAGCCATCGCTTTACTCACTGTGTTGAATCAGTATTTAGCTGCTTTCATTGAAAGTCTTAATCAACTCAATGCACTGGCTGCGGCGACAGCAGCGAGTAATGCAGATTCAAAGACTACTCTTCCTTTAGGCGTTCTAGGTCCCTCTTCCCATGCGATGTTGATGCCTGTTGGAGTTGATGTGACATCGAGCACAGAGATGACAGAGGCAAACCTCTATTCACTTAGAACTTACAATAATCGTGTCTTCTTATTCAAGCTATATGACACATTGAAAGAAACCTATGAGCAACGCATCCAGCAGTATAAGGGGGATCAAATTAAATGGATTCAAAGTCAAAAAGCTGATCCTAAGTTACCTACTGTTCTCGTTCCATTCCATCGATATCCAACCTTAGTCTTACAGATATGTGAGATGTGTAACGGTGAAGTAAGTATAATCCTATCTTCGACATCATTAATGTCCCTCACCTTCTTACTTTTCTTATAGAAACTAGATTGTGTAGATGATCTAATTCATCAAATTGCAAAGGAAATGATTTCGTGGTTAAATACTATTTCGAAACAAAGTGATAAATATGGTGATAAGATGAAGATTATTAATTACTTGTACTTCCATCAATCTATCACCTCTTTAATCAATACTTATCGCCTAAATCTTAGTATTCTTCAGCCATTTCTGACTTATGCCATCCAACAAGTTCAAGAATGTTCTCAACGATATCTTCATTGGATGATTGAGTATGAATTTGCCTCGTTATCAGCTTTAGCGAGTCGTTTAGATGGTGTGGGATCAAGAGTTAGTGATGAAGAGCTATCACTGTATATTCGTAGAAAGGATGTATTAAATGTCATCAAAGAGTTGGAAGGCAAAACACTTGAGACAACGATTATTAATCTCAAGAAACGATTAGAAAAACATTTCCGATCTGAATTTGATGCGGTAAGTCAATGAATGCCTAACATGCAATGTAATATTAATATCTTCTTGTAGAGTTTGAATCTTACCTCTAAGATGTGGGACGAGTTGAAAGATAGGATGGTTAATATCTTAACAAAGTTAGATACTGCAGCTTCTGTAAGCTATCAGATTAAATTAGATATTGGACCACAAGATCTATTACAGTTGTTTGAGAAGCACCGACCTTAAGGTGAAGTAAGAAACGGCGAGAGTGGAGGGTGTAAAACTAACGAGTGAAAAGGGTAGAATTTTTGGATTTTGGTATTTAATTAAATATTTACTCAAAAGAAAGGTCTCTTTTTTGTGTTTCTCTCAAACCGCTAAAGTAAGTAGGGTGAGTATTTATAGTGCTTTAATTTCGTCTGAGTGATAGAGAGTAATTATATAGGTCTCGATCCACCACTATAATCATATTTATATATAGTTATATTCTTGTTTTATGTTTTAATATGATAGCTTTCAGACATTTACTTGGTAAGCTTTCCACGGGCAGAGCTCTTGACAACTCTCTTGGAATATCCCTTCTTTGCGCTGAGGGCTCTGGCGGCCTTCTTGTAACGTAAAGTAGCAGTGCGGGCTAAGTCAGCACGAACAGATTTAGCAACCTCAGCAACCTTCTTGCCAGATTTACCAGTGTGTAAAGTTAATTTTTCAGTTGTGGTTAATTTATTTGGCTTGGTGGCATGCTTGGAGTCCTATTAAAGGAGTGAAGCGATAAGCAACTAAAAAAGAATTTTAAAAACAACTATTTACCTTGACAACTAACTGAAGATCGGTGGTGACACCAACGCTGTTATTGCTAGCTAAACCAGAGTACTTGGCAGAGTTAACGTTCAACAAGTTGCCTTTCTCAGCAGAGAATTGGACAGCACCAGCACGGTGGGTACGTCCTCTCTTGACCAAGAAGGAGTTGTGATCCTTGATTAATTGCCAAACTAAAGCACTGGACATTTTCTTTGAGTATTTGATGAGTAACTATGAGTTGTTACGATTTGTGGATGGTATTTGTGGCTATTGTGGCTTTCTCAAAAATTGAGTTTTCTAAAAATAGAAGTTTTGAGCAACTACAGGAGACGTAAAATTATAGAAATATGACACACACGTTTTGATTGAATTTGAATGATATTGTCTCTCCTATTCTCGCTTCATATTCTAATCTTCTGTCTTCAGAGTTTGTATGGCTTCCAAAGTAGTTTACATAAGGTTATTCATGAAAGGCGGAAATTAGATTTAGGATTGTCTACGACTGGTAAACAGATTGAAAACTTTGAAGATCGCGCTGCAGAAAATGGGATCAAGGTGTTTTCTGTCAAACATACAGAGTTTAAAAAAGATTGTTGTACTATAAGAGGACTCTCTGCTACCAGTACCATAGATAAAGAAGATGTCGTGATCGAGTTGCCAATTCAGAGATCTTTGTTAGCTGATTCTTCCAATCTTACCACCAATTCTGAATTCGCCAGTTTGTACAATTCCATCGAAAAGCTCCCTTATCGACTGTCACTATTATTATTAAATGAATGGATGAAAGGAGACTCGTCAAAGTTATCATCGTATATGAAAATTCTCCAATCTCAGAGTCTAACTCCGATTCATTGGACTGACGAGATGTTGCAAGATTTTCCTTACGAGCCGTTCGTTCAAAGTGTTATCTCTCAAAAAAGCGTTCTAGCCCCTCTATTTGGATCTGTTCGGACCCTTCCGCAGTTTCAGGGCTTATCATATGAGGTAAGGAATTAGTCTCTCTGCATCGTCTGAGGTTCATTAGCATCGGATAGAGATTTCTTTGGGCAATAGAATCTGTTGCATCAAGAGCATTTGAAAGTAATGATAACGTTTCAATGCCGAAGGGAAAGATTGCGTCCTTTGCGGGGAGCATGTTGGTGTTATTTGGTCTCATCTTTGTCGGAAATAATTTCCCGGTTGATACTTCACTATTAGTAAGCAAGAAAATTCACTGTCTTTCTCTTTGAATCATATTCTTAATTATCTCAGGAAGGGGCTGCGGCTATAGCAACACTGCTTACTGTCTCTCAATCAGATTTATTCCAGAAATATATTCTCAAGCGAGCAGATCAAAGGATTTGTGTTCTCTTACCTTTCATCGACTCGGCCAACCACGATGGAATTCGAGCCAATTGTGAGTTAGATTTAATTTCTATTCAAGATAAGTTTATTATGAGAGCAAAGGATAATATCTCTAAGAATGAAGAGATTCGAATATCCTATGGAAAGAAGAGTAATGATAATCTTTTCCAATTTTTCGGATTTATCGAGCCATCAAATCCGTATGATCGATATTATCTCTTTGATGCTAAACGGAAAAGGAAATTCGTTCAAAATAACGATAGAGAAGGTTATTATGATGCCTTCTTACGCTGCAGCACAGGTGATGACCAAAAATGGAGAGAGCGTGCAGTCCTTCTAACCAAAACAAATTCTTTGGATGAAATTCTGAAGAAAGAGCAAATTGATATGAAAGAATTTCAACAGCTTCTATCATGGGAAGAAGAGCTCTTGCAAAAGCAATTTGATTTGTTTTTGGAGAAACATTTTCCTTCTTCTGCGCAGATGACAGAAGATCAAACAGTCTTAAGGTGTTGGATTTTGAAGTATCTTCAATCAAAGCTTGATGTAATCAACCATCATACCAGAGCGAATAAATGAAAAATTAAAGTTATATTAAGCTGAAAAGTTATTCATCCTCCTTCTTGCGCTTTCTATTCTTATCAGTACCCTCACCTCCATCTTGATGTTTAGATTGTTGCAATTGTGCAAGTGCCGCTTGCACTAAAGGATCGTTAGGATCTGCATTATTCAACAGCTGGCCCACCAAATCTGCATCTGATGTTGTATTGGTGGTTGATTGAGCGGTTGGGGGATTTGTTGATGCTTGCATAGATAGCGCAAGGGCTCTTTGAAGCTCCTCATCCTCGTCAAACTCCTACAAATA
Source organism: Poterioochromonas sp. DS (assembly GCA_015145745.1). Lineage (NCBI taxonomy): Eukaryota > Synurophyceae > Ochromonadales > Ochromonadaceae > Poterioochromonas > Poterioochromonas sp. DS. The sequence goes on from VKHI01000047.1 coordinate 66,228, forward strand.
AACGTTACTATGAGAAAAAGAATCTCAAAGTGAAGCTTACCTCATCACCAGTAGCGTTCGCAACTTCCATTGCACTACTTGATGCATTGTTGTTACTACTGCTGCTGTTAGCATTTGTAGAGTTAAATGCTTCTTGCATTGACATCTCAATTGCTCTTCTCATCATAGCTTCTTCATCATCTTCTTCAGGAATGGCAGTTGGAACATTCACATTTCCAGACTGTTCTTGAACAGCTTTTAAACGAGCCTCCTCTTGTGCGCGTGCCTCTTCTGTTGAGACTCTGATGGCCATAGCCAACTCAGGATCGAGAGCAGGATCAATTCCACCGTACATATCAAAATTATCTCCAGCATTTGCGCTAGCCGCACCTCCGCCTCCCATAATTGCTGAGCCATACATGATTGGTGAAGAGATGAGAGCATTTACAGGGCTGACACCAGCAGGAACATTAATTAAATGACTGTTTTCGTTGGCATTTGCAGCATTAATCAACTCCTCTAATTTCGGAAGGTTTTCATCATTCTCACCAATACTGATAATATCGAGTGCTACATTGTTCTTCTTCAACTGCTTTCCAACTTTCACTAAATTTTGTGAAGCATCAGTGAGCGGACTTCCGACAAAAGCGATGATACGTTGTCCTCCATTCTTATTTTTACGATGTTTTAATGCTAATTGAGCGATTTGAATAGCTGTGACAAGATCACTCTTTCCGCCCATTTTAATGCGCGCGAAACAGGCAAGGACCTTTCCTGCCTCCTCTGTCGGGGAGGCTAACGTATCAACACTAAAAACAAAAGTGATTAGAAATAAACCCATCACAGATGATAGAAACTTACCCATGGCCAGCCATACTTATTACCCCAACTGTATTTTCAGGATTACTGTTCAAACGATCGTTAATAAGCATACCCGCAGCATCCTGCTGGGCATCAAGCCTGGATGGAGCATAATCTCCATTTCTCATCCAGTCTGAGTTATCCAGACATATCATCGTAGACTCCAGTGGCATCTTCCCCTCTTTGCTTTACAAAAAATAACACAATTGATCGAAGAAAATCTCTCAAATTCATAAAAGCGCTTTTCAAAATTTCGAAAACGCTTTTACTTTTTCACAAAAAATCCACGAAAATTCCTCTGTGTCCGCCAAAGATACTCTTCTTTATCACCTGAAAATGATGAAAGTCTGGATTTCACCGAAGCTAGAAAATCGAGTTTAAATCATCAAAAGTGGTGTTTTCACGATAGTGGCCTGGGAATTCTTCACAGACAGAGAAAATCAAAATAAACAAACTGATCTCATCCAATTTCCTGAAGCAACTGCAAGGGTCATTATTTATTGATCATTTATCATTTTTATAATTTCAAGAATGTCCTTCCCAACTTTTAAAGATTTAGACAAGTCTGTCGCTGGTAAGTCGTCCGTACGACGGTTCTGTTTCACTGTTCCCAACTTCTAACTTTGTTCTATTGTTCTATAGACATCTTCAACGAAGATTTTGACTACAAGTACACCTTAAAGGTGAAGTCTGCTGGTCCACAAAATACCGTAAGTATATTTTTGAAAGATAAGTCTTTTTTATGTCAAGTAACATTTTTGGTTCATAGACCTTGACCACCAACACTCAATATGATAACAACCAAAATAAGCTTATCCCAAAGCTTTCTTTGAAGTGGGCCCATCCATCTGGCTTTACCTTAGAGAAGCTTGAGGCTGCTCAAGATCTTGCCTTCAACCTAGAAACTTCCCTTACCGGCGCTGCTCCAGGTTTGAAGCTTGAGTTCAAGGGTAACGACAAGGATAAGGCTGATTTATCTTTCACCTACAAGGTCCCTCAAGCCACCGTCACTGGTGACTTTGATATCTCCAACTTAGCTTCTGCTAAGGCCTCCTTCGTTACTGGTCACGGTGATATCTCTGGTGGTGCCAATGTCGATTTGAAGATCGCCAAGTCTAACATTGAGAGTGCTACCTTTGGTGTTGGACTTACCTACGCTCTTCCAAAGTCTGCCTTCTTCGCTCTCCGAGCAGACAAGAATTTCTCCAACTACTCTGGTCTTCTTTCATACAACACAACTGATCCTCTTTCTGGAAAGCCTTTAACTTTGGCTACCCAGGTTGGATTTTCCGGAAAAGATACCACTGCCTCTGTTGCATCTGTTTTCAACTGGTGCCCAGAAGCCTCATTGAAGGTTAAGGTCTCAACCAACGGTGTATTGTCCGCTTCTTTGAAGCAAAACTTCGACAAGAAGCTTTCCGTCGTTTCTACCACTGAGGTTCCTTTCCAACTCAATACTTTCAAGTTCGGTGTTAATGCTACTCTCGGTTAAATGTTTATGCTCTGGTACATGTCAATAGTGAATTATAACAGTGTAGTGGCCGAGAAAGTTAGTTTTTAACAAAATTAATCTGAACACAAAAGACAAGTTGAAGTATGTAATATCACATCCGAATCTATTTAAACGCCAAAGCTTTTACCGCAGCCGCTGCAAAAAAAAAAAGTTAAAAGACTTCGATTGTCGGAGCAGACATGTCTTACCATGAGGTCTCTGCGTTCGGATTGGAAAACTTAAAACCTCCACCTATCAACTGGTCGCTATAATCCAATTTAAGACCGAATATGTATAACAACGATTTCGGATCAATCACGCAGTTGATACCCTCAACCAACTCCACATGATCATCCTCCTGAATATCCTCCGCTTTAATTACGTCCATGACATAGCTCAAACCACTACACCCACCACTCTTTACACCCATCCGTAAATATAATTCGTTTCCGTTCTTGATTGTCTTTAGATGCTCGATAGCGTTTGGACTCATGCTAATCACAGTCTCGACTTCCGTTTCAACCGTTTTCGTCGAAGTTTCTTGTAACCTCCATGCTAGTGTTTGAGAACCAATCGGTACAAAACTTAATCCTATCTGAATTAATAGAAACAAAGTCAAAACTCCAAGAAAATGTAACTTGAGGATCATTTGATACCTCCTTACCAATTCATGTTCGCAAAGCCTTTTCTTATTTTACGCCGCTGAAACTTCGAGGTTTTCCTTGAAATTTCCTTCCAACTTTCCAGAATTCCTTCCTGGCACGGGCGTGAAGATGCAAGAAACTGATGCCCAAGCCCTCGCGTCTTCTTGCTCGACATGACACAACAGACAAAAAGAGACTGCGGAAAATACAACACATTCACTTCTCTTAAAACAGGTTCTTCTTTAGACCTTCTCCCCTCGTCATTCGTTTGAAAACCAAATTTATTAAGTGTGTTTTCTCTTCCTTGCTTTAGATTCACATTCTCAACTTACATTATCATTCCTTTTCCTTCATCATTAATTAAGAAGGTGGGCGTGTAGAATGGAAGTGCTCAGAATCAGTTCATTTGATGGACAAAGTGTTTGGTTAGATACTGCGACTGAATTATTTGAAGTAGGAAACTTTCTTGGGGGTGGTGCGGCAGGTAATGTGTATGAATGCGAGCACATTCGAACACATGAAAGGTTTGCGCTGAAAATCTTAAATCCATTAGGATATAAAATTTTGTCCCCTTCATTATTAAGAAGATGCAATGTTATTTTAAAAGGGAAAACATTTAATGATAATGAAAAAGGTGGTGAACATTTGCTGAAAAAAGAACATTTATGGTGGGTTGTTAATGGTACAACCAAACAATATTTAGCATGTTATTATAGTGAAAAACAAGGGTCATTACGTGAATTGTCATTAAATCAATGTATAGAAATTTGGGGAACAGATAGTAATAATATGCTTGATAGTGATGATTCACTTGATTTAAATCATTTACGTGGTATAGGTAATAATAACATTGTACCAAATTACCCACCAAAATTTATTGAATTTTTAAGGAAAAGAAATAAAATTTTTCGTGAAATACGTAATATGAGAAAAATATCAAATCATCGTAATGTAATAAGATTAGAGGCTGTATTAGAATTAATTCAAGATTCGAAAAGTACTTTATTTTTAGTCATGGAATTAGCTAATGGTGGTGAATTATTTGATCGTATTAAAATTGATTGTGGTACAAGAGAAGAAACTGCAAAAATTTATTTAAAACAATTATTACAAGGCGTAAAACATTGCCATGATCAAGGTGTGTGTCATCGTGATCTAAAACCAGAGGTAATGAGTCTAAATTTGATTTTCTTCCTCGTCTGAATCTCTTTTTCTTTTTCTAGAATTTACTTCTCCAAGATGATGGTGCGAATGGAACAATCTTAAAGGTAAGCGAGATTTCTCGAAAATTCTAATTGAAATGATTTCAACATTATTGATATCATTTCTATTCAGATTGCTGATTTCGGATTCTCCGCTTACTTTGATCAATACAATGAAACCGTGAATGGAGATGGTCGAAATATTGCTGCTAATGCTTTCCACAGTCCGGTACAACAATCTAAAGAAGAACCATTGCGAGTTCTTAAATCAATCGTCGGATCGCCTTTCTATGTCGCACCTGAAGTTATGCAATCGAGCGGTTATGATGGAACAAAGGTTGATGTGTGGTCACTCGGAGTCATTTTATATGCTATGCTCGCAGGAAACCTTCCCTTCGGACAAGATTTATCGACTTGCAAGAGATTCAAACATTTTTGCAAATGGGTTAAAGAACAAACAGCGAAGGGAGTGAAATTCTGGGATGATCCAAACATCGAATATCCGCCATGGCTCTTTCCTGCTAGATTCTCTGC
>VKHI01000047.1:71969-84375 GCA_015145745.1 Poterioochromonas sp. DS
CAATTAGAGATTTTTGCTTTCAAAAGATTCTACCAATGGGTGCGAATGAGATTATCAGAATTAGTAAAGAAGGATTATGCTATGAGTTTCTTTGACCAAGCAAGTTCACCAGCGTAAGTCTTTTTCACTATTATTGCTTTGATTAAATTAATCATTATTTCACCTAGGTTTGATCGATTCATCTACCAACGAAACCAGTTATCGTAGTTGGTGAAAAAAAAAAAAAAAAAAAAAACTTGTAGTAAATTGATTATGATTTTGTATGATAATTATTTTGGGCGAAGAAATTGATGAGTACTTATTTTCGATGAAAGTGGTAATAACGGATATTCTATTCTTTATTTTTCTTTTGGGTTTGTAGATTTAGCTGTGTACGTGATTTGGAATATATTATCTCTATATGCTTGTAGTTGGATTGACTGAAGACAGACGTGACTAATTGTTATCTTTGTCTTTCCTTTTTTTTCTTTTTTTTCTTTACAACCCTTGGAGGATCGCACATCTTCTCCCTTTCTTATCATCACCCAACAACAAATTCTATGTAACATTGCACACTGACATTCTTCACCCTTACCTTTGTGCTTTTCTCAAACTGACGCACTCTGATTTGTACATCTCCTCCTCCAACCATTTTGAAAAATATAAAAAATAAATAAACATTATAATAGTGATTCCATATTTGAAGGTGGTGACAAAATAGGAGTGATAGTAGTGAGTGTTTTCTTTGCTTTATCTTGGATTTTCGTTGGATTTTCGTTGGATTTTTAACCGCACTTTCTTGAAAGCATCGTAACACACAAGAGAGACTGTCGTCTTAAAACTGATTGCAAGAGATCTATTTAATCTTCCTAAGAACTATTGCAACCTTTTGTAAATTTACTTCTTTATAATTAAATTGGTGAGAAAAAAAATGAGTGACGCAAGTGGACCATTGGTGAGAAATGACTTGATTTGTTGATTTCATCTCTTTACTCCAGTTCAATACTAGATTACTGTTGATCCTCCATCTACCTTAGTTTTTCGATTAGAAAGAGGATCTCAAGCACGAACGGTATGGTTCCTACCTTTGATATCTTCATTCGCTAATCGCTTTGTTCCACCTTTCAGATTCTTAAAGTCACAAATGTATCTCCTCATAAAGTCGTCTTTAAAGTGAAAACTACTCAACCAACGTGGTATTATGTTCGTCCAAATCAACAAATCTTAGATGCAGGCTCATCAGAGGATGTAAATATTCTCCTAGTAGACACAGAGTGCAAGTAAGTGATGCTTAAAAATTGATCTGTTATTTTTTTTGATTTATTCATATTATTTTAATTCTTTTTTCTCTTGTTTCAATCATCTATTCTTGAAAATCTCCAGTCGTTTCTTAGATCAAATTGCAGCAAATGAAAATAATACAGATAAATTAGAAAAACATCGTTTTTTAGTTCAAAGTAAAGTGATTGACGAAGATCAATACGACAGAATTCGTATCTTACCATCCGCAGAGAAGACTGATGAATTATCAAAATTATGGGATGGTCCTAAAGATGATAAGAAGAATATTAAATTAAAAGTTGACTTTAAATATCCTGATAATTTAATTAATTCACCTATTACTAAACCAATGACAACTATCCCAGAAAATATTGAATCTATTCGTAATAAAATTAATCCAAAATCATCATCTGATAATAATAGTAATAGTAATAATAACATTCCATCGAATAGTAGTCCTGAAGTTATTTTCTCAGAATTACAAAATTTACGTAAAAAATATGATGCTGTCGTGGAATATACAGTTCATTTAACTGCTGAGCGTGATTCAATTGTTAATCAATTAGATTTAGTTCAAAGAGAATTAAATAAAGAAAAATCAAAAAAGAAAGAAGGTTCAGGATCAGGAAAATTAGATAAGAACGAGAAGCGTGTTGTTGAGAAGGTAAGAAAATTTTATTCTCTATTCCCTTATCTATGCTTATTTTATTGGCTTTTAGGGATTTTCCTTATTTGTGGTGATTCTTACTGCCATTATCTGCTTTATCTTGGGCAAATACTTCATGAAATAAAAGAGCTTTCTTCCTACCTTGATCTCTCCTCGCTTCGAATCTTTCATCAACATGGAATGAATTCTTGCTTTAATCAAGGATTGTATATTACTTTCTTGTTGCTATTCTTTTTGTTTTCTTACTTTCTTTTCTTTGAAGAGTATTCCCTTCTCCAAGGACGAAGCTCAAACAATAAACCCCCACTAACCTTAGAAGTTACGTGTCTAAACCCATAATAGAGTAGGATTCGAGCTAATAAATAGTGTTTGATTATGTGTTTGATTAGCTTGCTATTAATGATTTGATGAAAACGGAGAAAGACTCATTCTTTTGTTTCGCACGACTCTTCCAGTCATCACTCAGACTCCATAATCCGTATGATGTCAATGCTACCCTCTTGCGATTATCGTTTCGTTGCATGGTAGAGCAATGAGCGACAATCGATTCTCGGACAGGTTGAGGGTTCTTCACATCACAGTGACGACGATAGAGATGCTGAGGTAAGAGAGTTACGTTTAGATCATATTTCCCTTGAAATTTTACTCGACCTCTATCTACTATAGTATTTTTATAGAACTTGATCCGATCTCCATAATCTATATTACTTCGTAGTAGCATCTCATTAATAGCTCGTTGATCATCAGAGGTTTGTGTTCGAGATACTGTCTCAGATAATTCCTTCCAGAAGGCAATGGTCCCATTCGATGATTTAATATAGATAAATCCCATGCAAAGGGTAGCTCCAAGAACCTCAGCAATACCTTCAGGGAACTTAGCTCGAGACGCTATAATACTAGAATCCGAGTAATGTTGACTCAGCGAAACGAAAGGATCTTTAAGCCATAAGGCATCCAGATCAGTGATCAATACATCAGTACCACTCAATAATAGCTCATAAGTTAGCCTGGTTCGTATCATCCACAGGCGATTATGTGCTGCCTGCGTTGGAAGGACATGTGTACGAGAGCAAGAGAGACCGAATTGACGAAGATTACGATCTATCTGATCGTCGAGACACAGTATATAAAGGATAGAACTAGTGTTGCAATGTTTTGTAAAATGGATCAGCCAATTTAAGAGAACTGGAATGAAGGCATTTGTCGCAGAGAGGAAAACTTTGAACTGAACTGATTTACCGTTGGATAACACACATGCTTCATCACCTCGGGATATCTCTGTTTCAATCCAGTTATTTCCTTTCAAACTTTGGCAATTGATTAGAAAGACCAGTACGATGATCCCTAATCTGAAAAACATGAAGAAATTGTACCACTATCTCGCGATAGAATAGCTTTGTCTTCAGTAACGAGACTGTAGATCTCGATTTTGCCGACTTCCCTTATCTACATTATTCTATTGACTAGAGGCTGACACCGTGGAGACTGACTTCTTTTCATTTTTCTTATTATCTGAATATGTCAGTATCAGGGAATGTTGTGAGGCTATTGCAAGCACAAAAATTACTGTTCAATATAGAAGCATCATTAAAGCGAAGTAAAGAAGCTTTGAAAGCTGATCCACTTTGGACAAAGTTTATTCAAACCATAGAAACAATACTTGAAGAAAATTGTATAGATGAAGATATAATAGAAAGATTAAGATCAAAGAAAAGTAGGTTAGAATTAGAAATAGCGAAATTACAGATCAAGAAGTTAGCCACTCCACCCCCGACCCCACCAAGGAAGACACGTTTTAATACCGAAGAAGAAGAGGGGGAGAGAAGGGAAAATCATTTGATAGCACCTGTCAATGTTGGAACGATCAACAAAGCAACTGTAATAGAAAATGTTGAAGATAAGGAAGTTGATGATAAAGTCTCTGGTGAAAAGATTCAGAAACTACTCCAACAGCAAAAGGTAGTCCAGTCCTCTGGCATCGCTAACTCTCTGTGCTTACAACATGAATTAGGATATTCATTCGAAAGAATTAGCAGAAGAGCAAAGAACGAAAAATGCATTGTTGCAAGAGTTGACGGATTTAACGGGAATTTTAAAGAATTCTACTCTAGATATTAATCGATCAGTGCTGTTTCAAAACCAAGTAAGATCAATAACATCACCACACATTTTTATCCCTTCTCACAGTTGTCTCATAATTCTTATTGAATAGCAATTAACTGATATTCAAAAGTTTGCTTTCGAGAATCAAGAAGAGATTGAGAATCAGAAGAAGAAGGTGAGGTGATAGGTTCCCCTATCTGAGAATCTTAAGAACATGATCCTAATTTAGATGGCAGAAAGAACCAAAGGAATGACAACAAGCATATGGACAAGTATAGTGACAATAGCATGGATTGCTTTTTTATTTGTTGTGACGTATATAGTCATTCGCCTTTTCCCTAAACCTTCTTCCGAGTACTTCTGTGAAGCAAAATATTAGCAACCAGGGAAGTTGTAAAAACCAGAATACTCTAAAGGAATATGATGCTCTTTAACATCTCTGCTTTTAGGATAGGCTCGGTGCTCCTCGTCGAGTGTCGTTAATGTTGGTGGATTAGATTTAAATTAATTGGAAGAAGGAAGTTTTTAGCAAAATGAAAAAGGGAAAAAATTCTAAGTTTCTTTTCTAACGAAAGTTACACTCTAAACAAAGATATCCTCAGCTAGTATTTTTAGTATAATGTAGTCCTGCCTTAAAATGACTAAGGGGTTCGCAAAGATGCTAAACCACTCGCTGCGACCCACTTGTGAGGATGAGCCACGAAGAACATATAGAGCTTTCCCCAAAAGTTATGGACCTGAACCGCAGTAGTTATACTAACTGAAGTAGGACTTTCCTTGCGCAAGGTAACTTGAACTTGCAGATGATGATCATTATCTTCAAGAGTTATTTCGTTGTCGTCAACATCAACCACAGTAAAGATTGTCAACCGATCTCCCTTTTTATAAGTTTCGATTGGTTTCCCACTATTCGCAAGATCAGCAAAGGTGCCAACATCTTTCAATCCAAACTTTGAAACAACAAAATTCCTCATGCGAAGTGCATGATTCACCCAAGCAGGCGTCTTTGCTGCAAACAATTGATAAATTTCTATCGCCTTCAGATGTTCTACATTTAATCCTTCATGTTGAAAAGAGTCAGAGAAATAAGAATTCTCTACAAATGTTTGATTTTTCGTCAAGGGTAAAGGATACCGCTGAATGATTTTCCTTCCAGAGAGTCGGGAAACTACCCAAGGGACAAATTGAAACTTGGCACTCATTTTGACCTCCTAAGACGTATTCTCTTTGATTGGAATACTTTCAATGTCTTTTGGGAGAGAGAGAGAGGTGTTTGTATGAGGGAGAACAACGAAGTCATCAATAAAATAATCTGACTGCTTCGTAAAAAGTGCTTTTTCATTTTTACAGTTATGAAAAAAAGTGTTTTTGCTGATTTTATTGTTTTATAATTTCAAAGAACTTTACTCTCGTCATATCTCTTTATTGATTCATTTTTCAGCAGAGACGTTTGAAAGAAACATCTGATTCTTCTCAGAAGCCTTATTGGAGTAATTTCTATCAGAGAATTTGTCAGAGTTGAAAGATTAGCTCTCTCTCTTGTTCATATCGACAAGCAATTCTTGAACAGATTCATCACTTATATAACCAGTTTAATGCAAGAAAGACATGATGATAAAAGACAAAGTAGGTAAAGAACTACCACCAGAGTATGAACGAGCATACTGGGCTGCTGCCGATGGCGACTTTCACGCGTTGCATAGAGCATTACAGAACGGCATCCCAGTAAACTTCATCAATCCAGTAACGACCGATTCTCCTTTGATGATAGCTTGTCGTAAAGGCCACGCACAAGTTGTTCGATTATGCTTAGATTATGGTGCTAAAAATGATCCTCATCCAGAATTTGGACAAACAGCATTGCATGCTGCCGTGACCTCTAATCAATACGACTGTGCAAAGATATTATTAGATATTGCTGCAGCAAGTGAGGCAGATTTTATCATCGCTAATTTAACAGATCAACATAGCCAAACTCCTCTTCATTCTGCTGTAACCCTTGGCTCAGTTGATATTAGTGAATTATTATTGCAACATAGTGCTAAAATCTCTGCAGTTGATGCTTATGGGCAAACACCACTTCATATTTGCTCAGGAACAAGTTCAGCTGAATGTTTAGCGGTACTACTAGATCATGGAGGAGATGAATACATGGAAACTGTTGACATTTATGGTAATACTCCATTACATCATGCTGCATATAACGGGAATGTAAATTGTGTAAAATTATTACTCGAAACTGCAGCAAATGTATCGGCGCGGAATGCTAAGAATTTAACAGCATATAATTTAGCGACTATGCAAGGTCATCATCAGATTGGCTTGCTTTTATTAGAATATAAAGACGCTGCTCGCCCTGCTGATCGATCAGCTACGTCTTCCACTTATCCTCCAAAGAACAATCGACCTACTGCCTTTTCCCCGACAGAACCCTATAGCAATCTTTCTACTCCCTCGCATTCACGAGTAGATGAATCAGAGTTTAGAACACCTATGGCTTACCCGGAGAAGAAAAGTCTCAAGAAGACATTTAGTATGGATCCAGTTGATATGGTAGGCATGAGCTTACCTCGACCACATACTGTTGGATCTCCATCAATCAATTTGAAGAATGGTCAAATAAAGAGGCAAACATCGGTGTCCTCAGCTTCATCGCCTGTAGATGTGATTAGAAAGAACTCGGAGGGTCTTCTGACTGCAAGTTTTAATGCTTCATCTTATAATAGTAATCAGCTCCGTCCTCTGAGTGCTCGATCCATACCAGATGATAATAGTAGTACACGGAGCTCAGAGGGTATCGGTGATGATAATAGCGAGACTTATCGCAATCTGACACAGTTATCGACTCCTTTACTCTCCAGAGAGAGTTCGAACCAATACAGGTAATTGAGATATACTTGCTTTAAGCTTACTTTATTTTATTTATCATTCTTTTTCTTTTTGTTAGTAATGGTGCCGATAAACTTACTCCGAGAGAAATGAGTAATTCTTATCGATCCTCCATGAATAATAACAGCAAGGGGAATAACCTTCCGAATAATCGATCCAGCACCACATCTTCAAATTACAACACCAATCCTGTTGTTCCTGTTAACTCCTCTCAACAGCCTTTAGATTATACTTACATGACTGCCCAGAACCAGAAAAGAGATCTTTTAGTGAATAATTATTTTTCTTCCCATCCAACCCGTGAAGATCATAAAAGTCAACAATCATTTCATAGGAACTCAAATACGCTTTCTTATGAATATTCTCAGACCTATTCCTCCGAATCTATTGATAATTATGAATTAAATCAGTACTCAAATGATCCTGTTATTCTCTCTACGCCGAATCGCAAACAGCAACAATCACAAGCACAAAGTAATTATTATGTGAGCACTGAGGGCATCGAATCAGAATATGTCGATCCTTTGGAAGTATTTGATTGCTTAGATCGGACGTGGCATGTTTACTTGACCGAAGATCAGCATGTCTACTATTTAGATATGGAGAACAGTCACAGTCAATGGGAGGACCCGAGAGTGTATGGCATTATTACCCAAGAAAACTACTCCGACCTTCCACCTGAATCGCCATCAAAGTTATCTGACGGCAACCCTCCTCCATTATCTCCTGCTTTTAGATCTCCCTCAGCTATGAAAATCTCGCCCAAGTCTGAGGTTAAGGAAGAACAGATTATTGTTACATTAAAAGAAAAGCCAAAGCAATTATCAATGACATCATTCGCGACGAATGAGGATGATGAGGATTTAGTTTCTGTCGATATAGGAGAGAGTTTAATTACTGCGACCACTGGTGAAAGCTTTTCAGTCGGCTCTGTCTCGTATAGAAACAAGTCAAAACTAAGGTACTTTTAATGTGTTCAACTCTCTCCGTCGCTTAATTGTGCACCTAATAGATCTAATAATACATCGAAGCGAGGGAATCACTCGCCTTCTTCTTCTCCCGGGTCATCTTCCTCTGAAGAAGAGCTTTCTATGGTCAGTGAAGTGAAAATTAGAAATATTTCAAGGTCCAAAAATCAACGAACGAAAGAAGCGCTTACTGACGAGAGTAGACCAGATAGCGAAGCCGCAAGCAAGAAAACGAATATATTTTCCTTTGATGAAAAGAGTATCGAGCAATCCTATTCTCCTACACGGAATTTTAGAGCCATTCGGAGCTTCGAAGTAAGAAAGAATAGTGGCGTTACTAGCTCTCCTAATGGAAAGGATGAACTGAGAGCAAGTGACTCGGCGGTCACTGATAAACTCCGAGGTGATGCCGTTCCAATGATCAAATCTATCAAAGAGAAAGAAGGCGAAAAGAAGAGAAGAAACAGTGATATTCACTTTGATCCAGATTCTGTTATTAAAAGTACGAGTAGCGATGATTCTAACCTGAAGCAATTCCTTCACAAGAGAAAAAATATGTTGAACGAACAAGAAGATCATTCTATTCCTTTTCCTTTTCCGAAGAAAAATCTGAATGAGGTCATGGAGAAGGTTATCGGCAGTGCTCCGAGTCCCAATAAGGAGAATAAAGCAAACAAAGCAAATGGTTCGTCCCTTTCCTCAGAGATCGATCAGGAGAACAGTACAGTAGAGGAAGAAAGCTTTGATTGTGATCGAGATCATTTTATTCAACTTATTGTGAAGAAAGAGCATACACCGCAAGAGGTGAGACTCCTGTTAGAGAGACAAGGCAAGTCCAATGCCTTCATATTAGAGATCTTGTCATCAGCAGATGAACAACTTCTGAGCACACAATCACTCGATCAAGATGATGATGACCAAGACGATGCTCGGAAGAAAACAGTTCCTGTTGAAGACTCAGAAGAAACAAAACAAACAAAAATCAACGAGAATCTTAATAAACTCGTTGCAAATCCGACAAATAAACCAATTTATGAGAAATATGTGAAGATGTTTAAACTTGGTGTACTTCCACCAAATATTCTGATGAAGATGAACATAGATGGATTAGACAAGAAATACGTGAAAGAGTTTGAAACGGCTTTATTATTATCCAAACAAACTTCTGCTTCTGCTGCGGGAGTCAAGGAATCTTCGAAAGATATTCTATTAATGAAAGATTGGAACTCTATCAATAATCATGACCGATTAAAGAATTCGATTTGGGCATTTTCTACGACAAGAAGCACTGCTACTGTTGTAGCTGGGAAGTCTAATAAAAGTCCCACGAATGCAGGGAACTCTGAAAAGGATGAGAAAGAGAAAGATGATGGATTATTAGCGGAGAAAGAGTTAAAAGAACTCGAAGAACTCTTTTTCCAGCAACAAAAGACTTCCAATGGTAACCGTACTTCGACTGAAGGAAGTGTTGAAGATAATGCAACAGAGAAAAGAAAGAAAGTCTTATCAGCGCTGGAGAAGACTTCAAAACAACCCACTGCATTGAAGATACTCGAAGGAAAACGAGCCCAAAATATTATCATTGGATTAGTTCCATTCAAATCAATTGGAAATCAATTAGATATTATTAAAGCAATCTGTGCTCTGAATACGTTGGATGATCAACTAACCATCGATCATTTAGAGAACTTTCAGTATCTTCTTCCTACTGAGAGCGAATTAAAGCTCTCTCATCAACTGAAACAACTTCAAAGCAAAGACATTCAACATCCTGCTGAAGTCTTCCTACAAGCAGTGATTTTCTTCTATCCTGAACTTCCGATAAGACTCAAAATATTTGTGATTTGTTTGTCTTTGCAGTCTTCTATTCAAATTCTTGATAAAAGAATGAAAGTGATGATGAATATGATCAATCAAGTAAGTGATCAATCAATGATCTGAAATTCCTTCAAACTAATTTGTCTTATTAGGTGGTATCAAGTCCTAAATTAGCAAAGATTTTACAAAAGTTATTAATTATTGGAAGAGTAATGATCATGGAATCTAATTCCTCCTCTCATAACTCATTACTAAAATCAAAGCTTCATCCGAACAAGTCTAACTCATCATCGTCATCATCTTCTAATGGTAAAATGACAATCTTAGAGCAACTTATTTTGATTAGTAATATGAAAGGTGAGACTACTTACCATCATTCAGTTATAGTTCGTTTACTTTGGCTTCATAGGCATTGATAAGAAGACGAGTGTCATGGATTATGTCATCAAATCTCTCTATGATAAGAACGAACAAGATCTACTCGGAGTTTTAGATGATCTATCACTCATCACAAACTCAATGTATCAAGAAAACACAATGAATCCTTCGTCATCCTCGACAATGAATAGTCATCAAGTGAATAGTCAGAACGCTTCAGCGACCGCCTCTACCTCCATCCCTCATCAATTCGCTTCTGTGGAAATCTTTCAAGAATATAACGTCATTCAAAAACAGTTCCAACAACTCACTGCAGAGTATGAAAGAAACACCCAACAGGCTGATGCTATCGTTGATCCTCTGAATCAGGCCACGTCATCGTCATCATCTTCAGCGGGAGATATCTTCGCATCTCCAACCGCAAAGCGAATCAGCAATGAATACATGTCCAACCTCGAGAACTACATCTGTGAATTCAGAGAGCAGATTAATCTGGTGATGAAGAAGAAATTATTATTAAATAAGAAGCTAGCACAGCTCATCGACTACTTTGGTGAAGAAAGAAGTCATTATCTGATCCCACTACCTGAAACCTCTGCCTCTTCTAATTCGAGTGGAGTAGGATCAAAGATTGGGAATAATACTGGTAGTGTTGTGACAGTGTATGATGTGAGTAACATCTTTGTAGCTTTAAAGGATTTTAGCAAGTCATTAGCATTTAGTAAGGAAAGTTATGAATGGAAAGTATCAAGGAAGTAATAACAATAATGATAGTAATAATTGATAGAAATAAACTTGAATAATATTGTGTTATAAATCATATAGAACCTCTTTCTTTCTTCTCTTCTCTCTTCTTTCGTTTCTTTCTTTTTATTTTTGAATTTATTGTATTTATTTTACTTCACTGGTATTCTCTTTCTTTCCATTCCACTCTATTCCTTTAAACTCTTTGTACAAAGATAAGACATAAACTAAACAATTATCATCGCTTGACTAATCATTGGAAATGTCGTTCTTTCTCTGCCTTTCGTAGTGTCTTCAAATGACTCTGCAATGGTCTTACGATCTCTCGTGAAGAAAGGATTCTGAGAGTCTGCGGTCGTAATGATACGTGAAAGTGCGATTTTCTTGGAGCACTTGAACAATCCTAATCGCATACTACACAAGAGAAAATGAGGGTCGGTATTCAGAGGATTAGAAAAAGAGATGACCTCACCTGACCAATCACTCCTCCCAACTTCAACTGATTCCTTAAGAAGACAATCTGACGTCATTAAACTCAGATCTGGTGTTATTATCAAGTAATCACTTCTCATCACCCACCATAATAACATCGTAGATGAGAAGGTATTTGAATTTCCTTTGGCCAAGGAAAAGGATTATTCCATTGAGGAAGACTTCCTTTCCAGTCAAACACAAGCCTATCATCAAATACTTCGAACACCCCATAAGCTGCGTCACCAACTTCTCTCTCGATAGGAGCTGGAGGAACGATGTGCACAATACCATTCGAATCGAAGTGACATTGACCTAAGTGAAAGTGAGATAAAAGCAAAGATAAAGTGCGATTGAGTGATGTCTTACCGTCGTGATCATGACCTGCTAGCCATAGGATGACGTGGTCGTACTTCCTCAAGATTCTTAAAACCTCTTGATAGTTCCAAGCGACTGAAATAGGATTATTTGGAGCATACACCGGCTCATGACAGAAAATTACAACTTTTTGAAGTTGTTCGCGACTTCTTCTTAACACGCCATCGAACCATTGCAATAGGTCTCGACTGAATCCACCGTTATTAGGAGTCCACATACACCTCTCTGGAGGAAGGTTGTGATACCATTTATTACTGCCAAAGCTAAGATCATTAGGATTATGTTGTTTAATCAGTGTTTGAGCGAGTTGTTCGTACTCCTTAGAAGAGGAACTGACGATAGATAAGTCATAACCATCTAAAGAGATAAAACACCAATCAGGCCTTGGATTCCAATAATAAGACAAGGGTTGAGATGCTTGTGTAATTTCTTTCGTGTAATAGAGATGAGTTTGTTGCTGACTCATCATATCTTTTAATTGAACCCGAGGAAAGCAAGTCAAACAATGGTTACCAAAACAATAGTAATTGCTTCTTTTGAATTGGTTTGCGATTTTAAGAAATGTTCTAAGACAGCTTTGTTGAGTGTTGGTAGTAGAAGCTCTGATATCAATGATATCACCAAGGATTAGTGAGAAGTCAGCATTGGCATTATTCCAACTCTTCACAGAATCTTCAAATATTTTCAAACTATTTGAATATCTTCGAAGTTTAGTCTGCTGGAAATTCCA
>VKHI01000047.1:84475-105880 GCA_015145745.1 Poterioochromonas sp. DS
TACTACTACTACTACTACGACCACAACCACAATACTCGAGCAAACTACAGCGACAAACAAAGAACAAGGCCACCAATCCCGCTGATTGACTCGATTACTGTGGGCGGCATTGTTGGCGTTTTGTCTTGGCCTTCTTTCTTACTTGTATGACTCATCATAATTTACTGCATTTATATCCGGTTTTTAATCGTTCCGCATTATTATTTTATTGAAATCTTGATTACTTTGCTTCTGCCTTCTTTTTTCCAGCTCATTCATTGATTTATTTTGAATTGATCGCATTCCACCATTACTTTTACTCCATCTGGCTTTAATTGTTCATCCTTTCAATCTACTTCCATTTCTGTGAGAAATTTAAGCAAAACATTTGAAACAAACCCCCTGACTATGCGCCCATAGCCTTTACCCTTTCAAACGTCGTCGATTTTCTCACATACTCCTATTGTAAAGATGAATTTTCAAATATTCCATGCATTAACCAATTACTCACAAGATGCATTATTTGAATTGTTACTATTTCTCTCGCCTGTAGATTGTTGTAAATTAGGTCAAACATCTCATAGTCTCCGCTGCATCACGAATGATGAGAAGCTATGGATAATCTACTGTAAGACAAGGATAGAAGGATTTAAGGAATATATTCAAAGTAATGATCAATTAACAGCAATTCAAATGCTATTACAATTCCCTAATCATCGAAAATTATTTCAAGCAATGCAATCATTACAATTCCCTCTCTTTGGATGGTTTCGAGTCATTCCACAAGATTTGACGAACTGTGAAGGAGGTTTATACTGTATTTACCCTACTAATGGTCGTGTTATCTGTCAATACGTTGATTACCATGGCCAAGGCCATATGGACGATCGTTCTGTTGATATAACCTATGACAATCGTTCCTCCCAAGTGATTAGTCGTTGTTTTAACTCGGCAAAGATTTATCAAACAAGATTTGATGATGCAATACATTTCCAACACCCTCATCTTCTCAATGAAAGACTTAGTTTTAAACCTTTACCACCAATTCTTTCACCAACAATTGCTAATAATGCGAAGAATTGGGAGAATTTCTTTTCAAGTATTGGATTATTTACTTCACGTTATGGTTCTCATGGTATTGAGATCCTTCATTTATCACTTCATTCTACTGAAGATGATAGTGCACTTAGATTTAATAATTATCAGTTTGGTGGATTACAATTACAAGCTTTAAAGATTACAGGTGATCGAAATGTTCCAGCAGGGAAATATTCTTTTTGTATTGATTTATTAAATACTATTGATCTTCATGTTCCATTTGTTCAAGATACTCGACCTATCATCATATTCCCGCCTGATCGTGACAATCCAGTGTTAACTAATTGGGAACAAAGAATCCCTGCGATGCAGTTCTGTGCGAGAGGATTAGGACAGATTAATAGAGTCCCTGGAGTATGGAATCCTGAATGGGTTCGATGTGGATTTGTGTTGTATAAAATGCCTATTGGAGACCAACGAGCAATGTTCTCAATCATCTGGGATGATGAAAATGATAATTTCAGACATGCTATGGACTTTCGTGCACTTCCTGAAGGAAATATGGGTGTTATTGACAATACATCTTCCCACAGTAGTGATGGGAGATAGTTATTCATATTATTCTTATTATTATTCACACTTTTCGATATAAATTTGCAGTTAATTGTTTATGTTAGACTACGAGTAAAAATACGAAGAAAAAAATTTAAAATACCATACAAATTCGAATGAAATTAATACAATAATAATAATAAATTGATGTGAGAGTTTCCATGCAATTAATGTTATATATGGTGTAAGATATTGTAAAACAGAGTGATAGTTTCGTTTCAATTAAAAATTATGATTATTATAATTAGGGTTAGTTTCATATTTAGTCGTGAGACAATTTTGGGAAATTACTCTTATTTCAAGTGTTTTTCTTTCTTCTTTCGTTTCTTTTTGTTTCTCCCTTCATTTCTTCTTCTATCCTCTATAAGCTGAAGGTTATCCAATTACTCTCCCTGTAATTCCCTTTCATCCTTGAGATCAAGGGAGATGGGATTTGTTCAAGTGGATGATGGATGCATGTATTCAGAGGCCTATTTCTCAAGATATTGATAGTTCTTTCTGTTATTCTCTGTGCCCAAATGTGTCTTAATTTTTTTCTTTTCCTTTCCATTAACAATAACATGTTATCACGAAGTGAGAGAGGTTGAAGGTTAAATTGATTCACATAGTGCGAGCAATAATCTGTTTAGCATCAACCAATGCCCCTAGAGTAAACCTAACAAAAGCAAATATTATTATTCTAGTCTAACTCACTACACTACACTATCGTACTCTACTACACAGTCGTTCTCCTATGTGGTAGAGATTTGAGAGCAATTTCTTTGTACATCATGCTATATCCTGTCCTCGTTCACAGAATCCTTCCATTATACACTGTGAAGCGTTGCATAGTAGTCAATTTCTCAATATCCTTCCTTAGTTCATCGGTAACTCTCTTCTCACCAAAGAACCAAACAATATCCTTTGCTTTGGAAGCAAATTGGAACAATATTGCAGCAAACAAGACTTTAAGAAGTAACAATACTAAGTAAGCTCCCAACCCCATGATTATCAAGGTTTGATAGGAATATTGATTGAAATACGACTGCATCACAGGAGAAGCAAAGGCAACGTAGATATACCTTAGAAACACAGCAACCATTGGAATCTATTAAAGAACAAAAATAAGAAGATTGATGATGAGAGTGAGAGAACTAACCTGACACAACCCGAGTCTCCTCGAGACAGCATATGTATGATCAACAACAACAGCATCCTTCCCACAGGCAAGTAAATCTTGAATGACAACATAACAATAAGAACGATAATTTAACGCACTAATTGAATTAAATTTACATATAAAACAATGTTTAAATGAATCAGCAATTGCTTCAGCTGCTAATATCATTAATGTGGTAATCACAAAAGAGCGTCCATAATCCCACCAATTAAACCCACTTTGTACCATTGTAACAATAAATACTAATCCAACAAATATAATAGATTGAAATCTTTCTAATATATCAGCACATGTTAATTGAAATAAATTATTTTTATCATATTTTTTAAATACAAAACCTTTTAATTCAGCAAAATTATTTAATATAAGAATCGTTAATAATGAATCATCCGCGGAATTAATTACAACGGTTAATGTTGCAACCTGTGATAGATATAATAATGAATGTAATGTCACATAGATAAATGCTATGATCGTTTGTATGATTGGTAATTGTTGATTATTGGTTAATTGTATTTGTATGGAATCAAATAAATCACCACCAAATGATGCAAATAATTTATCAATCACTTCAATCATTGATGATAATACATACAGTTTAATAGTATTTTGACTTCTGATACGATGATAGACTGTACTTAAATTTAATTGATATAATAGATAAAAACTACTACCTAATAGAGCAAGACGCAAAAGATCAAAGATTTGAACTATATTTAACTCTATCGGTTTACTAGTATAGATAGAAGAAAAGAGGAATGAGGTTATTTTATATTGACAAAATGTGATGAATGAAAAGACTGCAACAATGATTCTTAATGGGAAATATGTGAAAAAATAGAGAAATGTATCCATACAAATAATAAAACCAATACCATGTATTTTCTCTAATTCTAGTGGTACTTTAAATAGATTACTTACATTTGGTAATGTTAGTTTTTCTATTTTATCTGGTTCATGACCAATTCCAAGAATTTCATAATAAAGATAATCAAGGAAATGCATGAGGTTTTAAATTGATCTGAATTATATAATATATGATGTTGTATATATTATAATATAGTATACTATGATAGGATAGTATGGTATGGTATGGTATGGTCTCTTACGCACTTTTTCTTTTGTTGTCTTCAGTGCAATTGAATGATGAAGCTTTCAAGGAGGAGGGAAAAGATCTGTCTTTGCACAATGAAGACAGGATTGAGCTTATTATGGTGGGAGCACTGTTCGAAATTCTTTAAATATCACTTTTATGCTTGAAAGAGAATTTGAGACGTTGAAGGATCAACGTACATTCCATTAACAACGATTTCTATAAATTTTAAAAACTTAACGTAACGTGCGTGGAACTGACTGTTGTTTTAAAATGGTTTTGTTTACCATTTTAAAACAGTTTCTTGTCGAGATTATTCTCTCTCCTCTCTCCCTCTCTTGCTACTTTGAAATAATAAGCTTAGGTTTATTTCCGGTCAAGCTTCGCCTTAACTTATTAATAGTTCCGTTCCTAACTCATACTCTGAACATGACAACCAAAATTGAGAAACTCGAAGTTTGTGAATCTCCGCTTTTTTGGAAATCCAATCTGAAATTTGTTTCAGTTTGCAGAAAAGTGTATCTTGCGGATTATTTTTCCTTTTTGAAAGAAGTTAGAAGTATTTTGACCAGTCAAGTGAAATGTCATCAGTTAAAGATATGATCTCAAGATTAAATACGAAAAAGGCTCCTCCAAGTGAAGAGACTGTATCAGTTTCGGTGGCGAATCCAGCAGTTGCAACAGAGGCGAATGATAGTAAGGCGGTGAAGAGAGCGAGCGTTTCATTGAGAACTGTTGAACCACCAAAAGCGACTGAAACATCTTCAGAAGAAGTAAAATCGGACGATAAAGCTCCAGTGAAGAGATTGAGTATTTCTCAACGAATAGCTTCCATCAAACTTGCTCAATCTGAAGAAAAACCAGAAGAAGAGATCCCAAAATCTTCCGCTGAAACTTCTGCTGCTTCCAAATCTCAAACCTCTTCGGAACCGAGCTTGGCTTCGAACACTGTCGAGACTACTAATCCAGCGCCTCCAGTAAGGCGAACGAGTATTGCCGATAAGATCGCCGCCTTGAAAGCAGGCGGAAATGATCCTTCCAAATCCTCTACCTCTACTCCACCAAAAGAGCCTGAATCAAATAATGCTGTCAGAAGAGGAAGTATTGCTGATAAGATTGCGGCTTTACAGTCCAAACCTGCGGAAACTGAACGACAACCAGAAACCGCACCCCTCGGCGAAATCACTCCAACAAAAGTTAGCATTGCAGATAAAATCGCCGCGATGAAACCAAAACCTGCAGAGCCAGAATCCAAACCAGGAGAGGCTAAAATTACCCCAACGAAGGCCGGTAGCATTGCTGATAAAATTGCTGCCATGAAGGCAAAAGCGGAGGCTGAAAAGCTGGAAACTAAGCCTGCAGAACCTGCCCCAGCTGCTGTTTCGGAAGGAATTACACCATCAAAACGAATGAGTGTGGCGGATAAGATTGCAGCAATGAAAGCCAAGCCAGAGCCCGAAAAGGTAGAAGAAAAGCCAAAGCCATCCGTTAAAAGTCAGGGTATCGCGGAACGTATCGCAGCAATGCAAGCAAGTGCTGAAAACACCCATAGCCCCTCTCATGTTCCACCACCCCCTCCGCGGGTGCCTCTACCTGGTGCGGAGCACTCGGACAATCCGGATGGAGAATCGGTGCCACGGCCAACAGTTGGCCCTAGTAAGAGGCTTAGCATGGATAAAGTCAAATTTGGAGCTGGAATAAATTTGGCTGGTCTCAGTCCAATGGCTCCACGTCCGGTCATGCTCATAAGACCAAAGCCGCCGACAGATGAAGTTGTTTATGAGGGAGGAGGAGGAAATCCTGATAAGAAAACTCATTCCGGGGTCGATGAGAGTGGAGAAATTCAACATGTAAGTGTCTTGTTCTTTTTGTTGTATTACTGTTAACTGCTCTTAGTTGAACTTGTCAAGAGCTTCGATAAGAGCTTCGGTTCGAAGGAAGGCGACTCAATCGACGCGTTTTAATGGTCCTTTAGACTTTGAGAAAGATTATATTATCTCCATGCCTACCAGTACGTCAAGTGCAGTGCATGTATCAGATGATGAATCTGACAACGAAGAAGATGGCGAAAATTAGATATTAGTTACCCACCACTTCTCATCGAATAGTTTATTATTAAGTGTGTAAATAGAGTTCATTGTTTTGGTTCATTTCCATCCTGGGTGGATTGGGTGAATAATTTATATATCTTATCCTTTTTTGCTCTTTTTAAATTGCTTGTTATTATTGATTTGAGCATAATAAGTGTGACGTAAATTTGAGAAATCGGTTCAGTTGTCCTTCAATCTTTCTCGTCCCAGTTAATCATTATATCAACATCTTCACCTAATGACAGCATATAGAAAGTTTCTTTCGCCGTTATTTTTCCTTCCGTTATTATATGCTGCTGTCTTTTTACCTAAAACACTCTATTCGCATCTTCCATTGACTTCAAGCAGCAGGAGCCAACAGTTCAAACTACCATCAAATATTGCAACAATTGCTTCCTTATCAAATGAGAATGAATCAAAAATCGGAGATTCTAAAGATATTAGAGAAGATTTATCTAATATTACATCACAGATCAATGTTTTTGACTATTTACGGTACTTTGATGTAACTAAATTCCTATCATCGATTTATAATCAAATTGCAGATTATTGCTCTTCTTTCTATGAAATTTCAACAAAAGAAATAGAAACAACAATAAATGATTATGAAGAACTTGAAAGATTAGTAAGAAAACAGTTCTCCTTCTATCGAGATCTGCATCATTCAAATCCTTCTTTCCTCCCACATTATCGTCATCGAAATAAGACTTCTTCTTCTTCTTTCAATTCTTCTTCTTCAGTTTCGAATCCAAATCTTTTCAAATATGAAAAACTGATTGAAGATACTCAAAGAATAGTATCCAAATATCTTTCCATTAATCCTATGGAATATTTTGAATATTATGGACATGATGAAGATATTATTGTCTGGCGACTGAAAAAGTCTGTCATTGATAATAATGAACATAATAAATGGCCATGTATTAAATCATTTACTACCATAGACTTACCAACAGAACAATTAAAAGATTTATTATTAGATTCTAATCGTGTTACAGATTATAATCGTTATTCTGGTGGGAGAAATGATATTGAAATTTTATCATCGAATACGAAAATTGTATGGAATAAATCAAAAATACCTTATGCAATTAAACCATATGATTTTAGTACGTTAATTCATACTTATCAATTACCAATTACTTCAACCGCCACGTCTTCCTCCTCCTCCTCCCTCTTCCCGCTGCTGCAATCCCATTCGCACTCGAAACACCCGATTATCGTCATCCTCTCCACTGCTGTCAAACATGAAAAGATTCCGGTACATAAAGATTTCGCTCGATCAGAAGTATTCTTTGCAATGAATATTCTATCACCAAATCATCTGAACTCATCGAGAACAGACTTCACCACGATAAGTCATGTGAAGTATGCTGGCACTCTACCTCTCTTAGTCTGGAGGAGTGGCGCTCAAGGAACCATACAATACCTTAGATCCCTGAAAGAAGCAGCGCAGCGCCATCAGAATAAATAGAGTCTTGTTAGTGTTAGATTAGTTTATGTATAGAGCATGTTCTATTGATATAGTTAGTGTGATATTCTTTGTTCTTTTGTAAAATAGCCTATTATCTCTTTCACCTTAATTCAACTATGATTAATATTGATGTAGCTGAGACAACTATCATAGGACTCATAAAGAAGAAAAAGGGATTTGCATTCTTTGAATCAAAGGGATATAAACTACTTCAAACAAAATATGATAGGGATAAGATCGGACCTTGAGAACGACTTTAAAAAGGGAAAAGACAAAAATAAAGTGAAAAAAAGTAATAAAACCAATAAAAAATAGAAAGAGGAGGAACAATCACGATGATACAAGCCTTAATAATAGAAACAATAATAATAACCCTAACACCAATTTGTGATCTCTTGAGGTACAATCAGATCATATAAAGAATATTGATTTCTTCGTAGATGAATTTGATTCTTATTGTATAATAACTCTCTCTTACATAACTCCCAACAATAAGAGACTGCTTCAGTATTCTTCTTTGCTGCTTCAGCATATGTGACAAGATAAATCAATCCAGCAATTCTTAATCGAATTAACTTCTTTGGTATTTGTGGTATATTATTTGATAATTGTTCGATATAATTTAAATAATATTTATAATGATTTAATTTCATTTCTGCTATAGCTGTTTCACCATCTAAATATCTCTTATTATTATTAGAAGATGTAGGGTTTAATATTTCAGCAAATTGCTTTTTATAATCCATTAAATCCTTGATAAAATCTAATATAATCTCCTTAATAATCGTATTCTGTAATAATAGGTTTAATAGATTAGATAATAGGTGTTGAGCTTCATAGACTTGGAAATCCTTCTGTTTAAATTGGCAATACTCCTTTAGTATGATGTCAGGTAACTTCCATTGATTCCAGATAACATCACTTCCTCGATCAACAAAGTCTAATTCACTGACTACAACACAATCAAAGTCTATAGATATGTCTGACTTCGTTTGATTGTTATTGTTCCCAGGCTCTTTGCTCTTCTCATGGAGGTATCTTTCCAGGTGATCGTTATACATACCTTCAGCTTCATCGAATAACTTCCCTAAAATACTCTTACTATGAATTATTTTCTTGTTACCATTACTATAAGAACTGCGTACTGTCTTAGGAGGAACATAATTTTCGGTAGTGTACATTGGTGACGTGGAGGCGGAGGAAGTGGTCGAAGTAGGAGAACTTCCTTTAGAAGAAGCTCCTTTCATCTCTTCATATGAACTTCGTGAAGATAGAGTATTGCCATTGCTTTCATCTCGCCAATAATGAGGTAAAGGTGCTGTTCTAATTAAAGTAGGGTTTTCAGGGACTTGCATCCCTGTCTTTGGTGCATCCAATGCGATTCTCTTAATTCTACCACACTCTAATGCCTCCCTGCCTAAAGGATCAACGTCACTCCACTTCAACCAAGCATTACTATAAATTCCAACACATGAGGTCTTCACTGTGATTAATAACGATTTGAGAATCTCTGCACCCATTTCATCAGAACATTCTCGACAAGACTTTTCTCCTCCAGTATGAGTACATATTCGCCGTCCTTCAAAAGTATTCGTCGATTTGGGGCTTTGTTGAGTTGTTGAAACAGGTTCTTCATCTTCAACGCAAGGATCAATAGGTTGAATGTGATCTAATAGTCCGTCCTCATCGTTATAAATGATGAGATATTGATCGCCGTCATAGTCGCCTCCACTCATCTTATCTGCCGCTGCCCTATCTCCCTGTGTGGAGAAAATAATCGCACCACCACTAGAATAAGCGATTGAACTTCTTTCAAGAGCTGGGTGAGCAACTGCAGTAAATACTCGAATATCTCCTGGATGAGTCAAAGGGTGCCGTGTAACAACCACTTTTCCTCGAATACTCTTACAGTGCAAGAACATCTTCGAAGACATCAGAACATCTTCTGATCGAATGATGTGACGACGATCATTAGGAAGGGAGATATAGACTTCATCAGGAGCAAGGAATTGATAAGGATCAGGTGCTCCAACGAGATAGATCGCATTATGGATCTGCAGATTAAACTTCAATAAATCTTGAAACCGTTGTTTCATCATCTGCTTGAATAATTTCTTGACATGAAATTCTTCAATGGTCATTCCAACCATCATTAATGATCGTAATGATTCAGCAGTAGTAAATCTTTCATCATCATTGATGACATGTTGTAAGAAACGTTTCTCATCAATCTCTTTACAGTCTAAGAGATTGTGATAGAAGCGATTTGAAAGTTCTCGTTCTTCTTGACTCATTGGAGTATGTTGATAAGGAGATGAAGAAAGATCAGGATCATCAGAAAGATCAAGGTAATGAAAACTATTGACATCATTTTGATAACGACCAAATGGTAGTTTACTGTCCTTATCATCTTCATAGATAATAGTACAATCTGTTTCTTCATCTAAATCCTCCTCATAATCTTCTAATATCTCTAAATTAGGATTATTTAAACGATTTTGTGATCTTTTAATCATTTGTTTAATTAGTTTCCTCCCATCTTCAATACTTTTTAAACAATTAACAAGTAATAAAAGATCTCTTCTCATCATTTCTAGAAAATAATCTTCAGGAACTTTTAAATAATGTAATAATAAACATGTTTCACGATTCAAATAAATGGAATAATTTCCTTTCTGTGGTGCTTTTTCCGATTTCATGATCATTGAATGTTCAAAGGTATCAGCGATGCCTAAAATTGGATAAGCATGATTAAAGTAAGGTGATGGACCTGCTTTCTGCATAGATTTTCGAAAGAGAATGGTATCTTTAGGGCAAAGATTGAGGTCATCTGTCACAAGAAGACATCCTTTGAATAAACCTTTGGCAGAGGCACATCTGACTTGCACCATTAGAGGGGCAGGCATTGAAGAGTCGCGATCAGAGTCCTTTCGACCATTCTTTACACTGTAAGGAAATCTTTTTGCTAAATCAAGATTAATCAAACCACATCCATCTGTCATCACTTTCTTGGGATTGTTCGGGTTCGGTATGTCAGGGATTATTTGAATTTGATCGTTTTGGATTGGAAATGGATAAATACTTGAGAATCCTAACTTTATTCGAGCATTACATTTACCAGGCTTTTCAACAGTTAAATTTCCAAGGTAATGTCTCATAACAGATGTTTCATAAGCCGATCGAGCGAAATCAGGCAAGTATGAAGGATTCTCGTTAAAGAACCATCCGACAATTCCATTCACTTGCTGGAACTTGTTATTGCCCTGATTCTTATGATTGTTACTGTTGCTCGTAATCGTAGAATGTCTTAATAATCTCTTTAATGACTTTGATTTCGTTAATTCTCCTCCAAGGAAGAAAAAGTTCACGCCAGCAAAGCAAATTCCTTTTTCGAACACTTCCTTCATCCGCACCGATAAATTAGCCACACTGGGGTAATGCTTATTTTTAGAATTAATATTACTCTCTCCATTTGTAATGACAAGAATGGTAGCAAATACGAAGCGATGTGAGGTAAAGGAGTTTTGGTAGAGGGTCGTAGAAGAATCAATCTCAGGGGGAAGAAACCTCATTTCCGAGATATCTTCCTCAAGATTTAAGAAAATGTGACATTTCCATCGAATAGTATAACCATGATGAATCGCAGTTTTTATTGATTGTGAGATGTTGAGAAAGCGCCGTTCGAATTTCTCGATTAATCGTTTCTCGAATTGTTGTAAAGAGACCTGTGAATCCACCAAGTCTAGGATAATATCCAATAATCTATTGTCATTCCTCACATTGTAAATATCAATAACTGCTTCTTTGAAAAACTTCAGCTCTGCATCTACACCTTGTGGAGGTGGTGGGATAGGGGAAGTCTGAGGGTCGATGGACATTGCATCAAATTCCCTATCTAAATTGAGAGGAAGTGTTGTCTCTCGTAATAAACTTGGAATATCTTCGTTATTGAAGGAATGGGGATCATCAAATTCTCTAACAGAAGTGATTAACAAGAACCTTGCAACGAAAAGTAACCACACGAACTAGCTGCTTACCTACTTCTTTTCCGATTGGGAGATGGATTACTAAAGGGTGTTCCATTATGCGACATTGAAGGCTTGTAATTGATTCACACAAATTCATAAAAAATAACAATAATAGAGACTCAGAAAGCAATTAATAGTATTGTAATCGAATTAAAATTGAAAATTGCTCTCTCTTCATTTCTATCTTTACCGACATTTTATCGGTAAATGGGCAAAAATGAAATGTGGGCATGAGGGGCATGCCCAGCGAAACGCTTTTTTAAAAATTATTATCTCATAGAACTTTCATAGATTATAGAGGAAGAATGTCACAAATGATGTCTATTTTAGATGAACAAGGCAATATTAATGCAGATCAACTTAGTAAAGAGATTAAAGCGTCTTTAGAATATGATATTCGTTCTCGTCAAGTTGATAATATGAAGAAACGTGCGATTCGAACATCTACGAATTATGAGGAATTTCAAGCTTTGGTTGCATGTGCTCACTTGAAGAAGCTCACCAAAAAGGAAGTAGAAAGTTTAACGCAAGTAAAGCAAGGATGGAAGAAGGCTCCGACAAGTAAGGCTGAGAAAGCTTCAATCTTGGAGTATGAGATGGAGCATGAACAATTACAGCAGCTTAACTCCAAGGGAATAGCAGTTCCGGCCAAGCTAAAGCAAGATAAAAAGAAGAAAGTTAAATCTATGTTGGAGTTGGAGCGCGATCTTCGAAGGATTACCGCAGATTCTGAGAAGTGGGGGTAAGCTATGAAAGACTTCTCCTACATTAAATTAACGAATTTATATGTTTAGATATCTTGTGGAGCTTGGCAAAACCAAAACCTTAAATCTTTTACAAAGTGGAACTGAGATTGATCTAATGGAGGAGATTGTCAGGATTATTAGTGTCAAGGCTGCTATCTGTGAGTTAGAAGACGCTCCACTTTCCTCCAAGGAGGAGGAACCGACAGAAACAGCTGAATCCTCAGTTATTCGCGAGAAATCGGAGTTACAGACTCTATGCGAGTGGTTGGAAGGGATTTCAAAACTTGAAAAGTTTTCGTTATTCAAACAATTTGCCTCTAAAACATTGCTAAAGCAAGTTCATGATGTGTTAGCTCGACATATGAATTATATTTCATCAGAGACACTCCCTCAATATTCTTCCTAATAGGTTCTCGTGATGATTTGTGTATGATAAGTTTCTGTTCATTTGTAAGTGTTAATACTCATCTTCTTCTCCTCACACTTCTCCCTTACGCCATCTTGTTCAAAATTTGGATAATTCGGGCGATGAAAGATAAACAATTTATTTACAAAATACAATTTTAAAAAATATTGACAAACTCCTTTAAGAATAAGTATCTGTTAATGGATGATATTGGAAATAAGCGGATGTGAGTGGGTCAAAGTATTGCTCTAGCCCATATTCTGTTACTTGATAATGACTACGTTCCTTTCGAATTCTCCATTGCTCAATGAAATCAGGAGGGTCTAAACTCTCTGCTCCATCAGCTGGATTATACCAATATGGTAACTTATCTTTAATCGTTTTCGATGCCTTGAATTTATCATCTGGTACGTATACCCAACCTGCCCATTGATCATTCTCTACGACTGGTCGACCATGGATAATCTTTAATTCTTTTCCAGCTTTCTTTACTGCTTCATCAACTGATGCCTTCATTCGATTAATCCTTGACATTGGATTATAAAGTAATACTCGCTCAGGGAATCTATCTTTCAACCATTTCCATATTTCCATCACTCTTTCTTCAAAAGGTGCAACAGCTAATGCACGACGGAGTAATTTCTCTGCTTTATAATTATTATTGTAAATGAGACAGTTGACTAACGCAAGATTGACTAAAGTGACGTAATTCGTTGGTTGTCGTAATACAGCCAATTCAAAGAGATAATGAGCGATCGTAAATCTACTATGATCGTCATCTTTTCTCTTTGCATCACCGAGGAGTAAAAGTGCGCGGTCTCGGTTCAAAAGCATTGGAGGTTCACAAGTAGAAATCAAAAAGAACGCATAACAACGAGTGACAAGAGGATTCGACTCCGATAACTCAACTGCCTCACGATAAACCTCTTTCGCTTCAGCCTCCTTGCAATCGAGAACATGCAATACAATGGCATAGTTTATGACATGAGAAAGCTTTCGACGCTCCATGAGAGGATTGTATGACGTCTCATACAGCTGCTCTGCGGTCATATAGATACCCGCTGCCTTAATGAAGTGATCTTTTGGCATACGAATGACCTTCAACAAGTATCGTCGAGCCAAACGCTGAATGACTTTAGCCGCTTGATCTGGAATAAGATGAGTGTATTTACCGGTAAATGGATTCACGTAATGAGTATATACAATTCCATCTTGCTGGTAATATATGGGAACCCATCGACTCACAACTGGTTGTGTTGGCAACTCGTAATGACGTAAAAGCTTGGGCTTATCCCATGACGATACTCCTGTTAACCGATTTATGTAGTAATAGGCATCAGGTTCTTCAGGCGAAGATCGAACTTTTAAATAAACTTCATCTAATAGAGCAATAACAACTGGCGGAACCAATGCACGTCGCCAAGCAGCTTGAATTTTGATTAACATCTCTTTCTTTCGAGATTTCTCGAGTTGATTCTTAAATAAAACTTGAAATCTTCTATTTCTTGTGTCAATCACTAGATGTCTTAGGATCCATTCATAATATTTCTTTTTATTTTCTGCTTTCAATAGATACGGCTCGAGAGTTTTAATTTGAAACAATTCTTCCTCTGCTGATAAGGTGGCGTTATCATCAGTAGTAACTACGGATACGGTATCTCCGTTCGGGTCAGGAACAGCGTTTATATCAACTTCCATCTTATTTTTACTCTTTGCTTTCTCCCGTTGAGCTACAATCTCAGCCGTACTATCACCTGCTTGACTATTGAGATCACTGGTGGCAAGTGCTATCGAATTTAGCAATATGGGCTTTTTCGTTGTTATCTTCTTCCCAAAGCCAGTGATGCTCGCACCTTGAGCTTCCAATAACTTTTGTTTTTCTTTATTTCTAATCAAAACTGTCTCAGTAATAAATTCATCTCGAATCCAACGATGTAATTCTTTAATCGTAATTTTTGCGGTAAAAATTTTGCTTGTCTTTTGATGATAGCATTGTACAGTAATATCTTCTATGGTCTCAAAAATTTTACAAATGAAATATTCTTTCAATATGGATATTGCATGAGTTAATATCTTTTCACCTTTTTGTCCTAATGCGTGTCGCGAAAAGATAATTGTTGGTAAAGTAAATTTATTACTACCTTTCAATACAATTAATCTAGTAATTAATAAATCTTTGATATTTTGTTTACTCAAAATATCACCCGATGATAATGCAGGTTTTTCTAATAATATTTGAAGATAAGAACGTAATTCAGGATCTTCAATTGGAAATTTAAATACAGCTTGTGTTTTTGGTATATAAGCTTCGACATTAATTCCAAAATCTTTTGTGTAATTTCTTGGATCACGACGATAGACCCGAATTAATACAGTAACTCCATTCATCTTTTTAACTTCGCTATACATCAGACCCTTTTTACGAATTTCATTAATTTTCTTTTTCTTTTGTCTTCTCGCACGAAGTAATATAATTTGTTGACGTTTTAGTTGTTCAAGAACATGGGAATACCAGCATCTCTTGATAAATCGTCGAACAATTGATTGAATCTTGGTCATATAATAATATCGTTGACGATAAAGATAATCCTCAACTAATAATCGAACAACACCCCTGTACCACTTTTGCGTGAGCTTCCTCCTAATTTGCGCTTGTAATTTTGTATGTTGACGTAGGAAGAAGCGATAAAGCTTCTTTCGATGAAATCCACGATAAGTTGCAATGATTCGAGTCACAGCGCAATAGCGAATTGATTCTTTTTGCATGGCTACAAGTTTTACTTCTTTCCATGGCTCCTCGTACCAGTTAGGATACATCATCAAATAATCAAGAATAAATTTCTGATATGCTTGCTGGATGTACTCTGGATCAATGTTGGCCAGCACATTCATGGGATTGTTGTTATTAGCGTTCGCGTCGCCAGTTTCTGAAGAATTAGTCGAAGCCCCAGGCATACCAAATCTCCTTGGCCGAACTCTATTTTTATCTTTGTTCGCGTTATTATCACCACTCGCGATGCTTGATATATCATCAGTCATCACAGAGGCATCATCTTCATTATTATTTTCGGCAACAGCATCAGGTCCAACTCCTTCACTTTTTGTATTACCAGCCGAAGTTGCTGCAACAGTTCCGGCAGCATTGGCATCACCGTCTTTTGGATTATTATTCCCATCTTTATTCTTTTTGGGTGGAAAGCGTATAACCGATAATTCTTTAACCAATTGACAAAAGCCTGAAAATGAAACATATTTTTGTACAATTCCGAAAGCAGGAGTTTTGACGATTTTTTGGAAGTAATTGTCTATCTGGGCCAATCGTGCCGGACGCTTCAAATCAGGAAAAGCATTAACATCGCGAATTAATTTAATAAACTTAGTCCGCTCAATCCCTTGTTTATAAACTGGTGACCAATTAGTTAATTTTTCAAAAATTAACTTCATATAATATTCAACAGGAATATTTTTCATCTCATTGACTCTTTGGGCGTAAAGTGAGAGGTAAGAGCATCTCGCATCAGTGCATAGGATCTCTAAATATGAATAATACGCTTTAATCCGAAAGTGTTCGAAGAATTCATCGGATTGGCCAAATTCATAAGAGTAACGAACTTCTCCATCATCATAAAGCTGTCTCCATTTTGGACGAGTATCTTCCTTCGCTGGGATACACCTCCAAATCCAAACATCAGTGTAAATTCTCGATCCTAGATTTTTGACGCCCTTGAGCGACTTTTGCTTATTATCCTTCAATGATCGAGCAATTAGAACTTTATCACCAACATTCTGGTTCGCGTTGCTCGTGTTCGAATCATAGTCACTATTATTATCGAATTCATCACCGGTAGTTGTGTTTAGAAAATTATCGTCTTCATCAGATGCTAGTTTTCCTAGGGTTGACTTGGATTGTATGAGTTTTCCTTTTAGAGAAGCTTTCTTTTGAAATTTCGACATCTTCTTTGATTGGACAGCCTCAGGATAAACTGCTTTAATCATCTGCTTCGGGATTTGGTAGCGGTAACCCATCGCTTCCTTTGATTTCAGGAGTTTTATTATTTTCCCTTTCTCATTCATGTAAAGTCCATTTGTTTTTGGGTTATTTGGGTAAGGAGAATTCTTAAATATTGGAATAGAGAAATCTGGTTCACTGATTAAATCATACTCTGGCTCAATTTCAATCGCTTTAAGATTAATATCGTCGCCTTGATTGCTCCCAAGATTTTGCTGCTCATCGAGTGGAATCGTAATCCCAATCTTGATTACAATGTAGTCTCGTCCTTTTGGGTGACCAAGACGAATGATATCACCAGGGGTTAGCAATTCCTTCGCTTCATTGAGAAGATAGACAGTTGATTTCCCCTCCTCAACAATACATAGCGTTGGTAAAGGCACAGGAACGTATTTTCCTGGTGCTCGTCGCTGACTCTTCGTTAAACGAAGCATTTTGGGGCCTTCCTTCTTAACAATTTTCTCCATTCGACGCTTTGCAATATCTTCTGTTTCCACTCCCGCTTCGCTCGTCATAATCGCTTTTGGGGTAATATAGCATGTAGGTAAGCATTCCCAAGCTCGACGAAAGGTCTCTTGCCTTAAAGAGCAGACTGTTCCTTTATAGAGGAATCGGTATTGAGTCGGAAGATCATCAGAATCTAATTCATGCTTGATAACAATCCTCAAATCGCTTAATGTATGATGATTATTAATCTCGACATACCCAAGTTCTAATTCATGGTCCACATCAGGTACATCTTTTCCTTTCTTGTGATGATTGGGCGGGGCACCAATTCTCGTGATTAGAATCATTCTGTTTTCTACATATGAGGACAGTTCAATGCGGTACTCTTTACTCAATTTATCCGTACTCGTGGCTGATGCCTCTTGAACAATCTTTAACTTGTCCAATAGTAACGCCGATAAATCTTTTCTCAATTTATATTCTAATAGCTTGATCTCCCACCCTTCACTGTAAACCATCTCTTTTACCTCACCCTCACTAACAATCTTCTTACCTATCTATAAGGAATTTATATAAAATCAAATTAAAGAATCTAGGTTTTCTGTAAGAGAACTTACCGGATGCTTAAAGTTGGTATCTACCGGACGAGCCTCAAGTAAAATGTCACTCCCAATTGCTGCCGCTGATAACATTAAAATCATTTGAGATATTGTTTTCACATCTCGAACAAGTAACCGATCGTAAACAACCGACCAATTTTCAATATCTTTCGCTGATGCCGATGCTTTGAAAGGATTATCCTTCGAACCTTTAAAATTAATTTTTAACCGATTTAATATATTCCACATCATCTTCTCTGGATGGTTTTCTTGTAAAATTTCTACTGCAGTGGTCGCATTCTCTTGTATTTGCGGTGTGTGAGTAGCATTTTTCGACATTCCGATCTTCATGTGGTTTTCTATAAGCTCTGTGGAACCAAAGATCAACAATTCTGCCCGTGTCAGTCGATAAGATAATTTAATTTCTGTGGTATTATCCTCTTCATATGCGTACTCGTCTTCGTCATCATCAGATGAGTATGTATCAAATGTGAGCAATCCTTTCTTTTTCTTTCCACCTTTCTCATCAGCATGTTGTATATCTTGTTCGTCAAGTAATTTTTTATGTGTTAATTTGCTGGGCACAAGTATTGTAACAAGGATTTCCATAGTTTCTAGGTCTTGGCGCGCTGAGATAGAAACATCTAATCCCAGAATCTTTGCCACATTTCTTGATTTCCAATGATCAATTAAAGTCGTCGAAATATCAATGTGACGATCGATGTAAACTTCTAACATCAATAGTGACTGACTACTTGTAATAGCATCTTTTCCTTTGTAAGTTGTCGTCATGTTCTTTGTAGTCAATGTGTTCGCGGCATTTGCGGCATCTTCATTTTCATAGGTTAGTTGGGAGGCGACTGATTCTAAATCATTGGCAATGGAATGGGCTGGCTTTGGGGCTAGAACTTCAATTGACGTATTTGTAAGAACCTTTCTTACATGTAATCTTCCTGCAATCCAATTGGCAATAACAGCCATTGAGTCCCATCGTTGCTTTCCTTTATCAAATAATCCATGTTGACTTATTAGTAGGACTTCTAGTTCGTAGTCGGAGATAGTTATTGTAACCGGTCCAATACCTCCTGCACCAAATAGGCCAGCTATTGGGGTGCACTGAACCTGCAAACCATTGCAATCAAGATTTCTTGAGATTAATAAATCTACTAAAACATTATCTTCAGCAAATTGCTTTGTAAAAAGACTCCGATCTAATGGCAAAACGAACGATCCACGAGGTAAAGGGAGAATTCGACATATTTTATCCATCTGCTCAAAAATATTTTGCATCAATCTCTTTCGATGCTCTGGTTTGGTTTCTATTAGGTCTTGAATTGTATACTCGGTATTTAACTTGGAAAAAATCAAAGGTGAAACTGTGAAATAAGTCAGTATTTGTGCTGACCGATTGACTCGTAACGAAGTTGATGATTCATCTTTAATAAAACCATACTTGACCGCATCGTCGTAAGAAAGAGAAACCGTACATAATAGATCATTTGTTTCCGGTCTTAATATAATGGTATTCAGTAGACTCATGAAAGTCGACGAATCCTCAGTTTGCGGAACTTTAATGATTTTTGATGCAATTTCAACTGGCATTAAAGATTGTTCTGAGGTTACTTGTTGCGTTCGTCTTTGCAAAGGATCAAATGCATTGAGATTATCAACAGTGAGTCCACGTTTCGCATGTGTAATTGCATCAACACTAGTAACAGTATAATGACGAGGATCTAATACCTGTCTTCGCAGAAGTTCTTGCTGCATTTTATTTAACTCGTATCGAACTGAGGATAACGCATCAAAGTTACCAGGCTGATAGGAATCATCTCCATTATCTCCAAAATCAGTATTTCTTTGGATAGGATTTAATGTTTTACTCATTTCTTTAATCGCCTTTTCAACTTCTTGTCGAATCTTTTGTTTGATGGAGATATTGATTCTTTTATCATTAGCGTTTGTCATACCCACTTTGTCTTTCTTTGGGCTCTGAAAATGAAGTGTTTTCTTCGAAGTAGCCACGTTGTCTTCATCGTCAACATGATCCATCGTTTCTCCCCCTACTGCAATACTTCGCTCTTTCTCCCCATAGGTCTGTTGCGACATCTCTTGTACTGCGGGTTTCATTTTCACCTTTCTTCGCGGTTCACTTGGACTATGGATATTTTCATGGGTCTTCACATGACCTGTCGTTGAATCAACCACAGAAGTGAGATCATTTTCATCCTTTTGATATGATTTAATTTGATCAACTGACGCAAGGTTATTCAGCCCGGTTGAGCGGGAATAACTACTTCGTACTCCTTGCCGACTAATAGTTGACTCTCTTTGCAGCTGGTGCGAGGGCTGATCCAAGTGAAAACTTGGATTTTCATATTCTTGTCGCTGAGGGGAATCATTTCCTCCAATAATGACCTGAATCCACTCTAACAAAAACTTTGGCACCATCTCCTCCATTAAATAATCGAAATTACAAACTCGTAATTTTTGTTTAATCAAGACTTTGACATCAACTCGCATTGGATTAACTCCTCGATACTCATTTAATTTTCTCAACAGTTCATGAGCTTCAACAGTGAATAAAGGACTTAATAAACAAGTTAAATCAGCCTCTTGATCAACCGTCCCAACACGATCATTATCGATCAAAGTACAAACGCATCGTATCAAAACCTCAACATTATTATCATCTTTCATACGATTGAGTAATCTCTCAATTTCATACAGATTCAAGGGTAAGCGATTGAGTATTTGTGCTTCTGCTCGAAGTAAGGCTCTTGACGCTCGCTTAAAACGTAAAAGTTCCAATGATTTTAATTCATCCTCAACATTTCCTGGCTCTGGATGTGGAGGTACAATTGTCGCTAACTCATCAATAGTTTTGCCAAGCATGAAAGGATTTCTGATCGATGGGAAGCTTACAGGTAACATAACCTTAACATTTGGAATACCAAATAATTCTTCGCAATCATTGATCATTTCGGTTAAAGCATATATTTCTTCATGATCATGCATAGTATTGTAAGTATTGATTGGGGGGAGCCGATTACCTCGAGATCCTTTCTTGGAGGAGGAACGCCCACTCGATGAGGCAACTCGGGTTTGATATTCTAATTCTAAAGCATCCTCAACAATAGCTAGAGTAATTTGCCTGAGCTCAATTAAAGTTTTCTTTAAAACAGGCAAAGGAGTCGAGCTTCCCAAAGCAGCCTCTGCAAATCTTTCCAAAATCGATTTTCGTTTGCTTACCGAATGAAGAAAGTCCTTCCACAACAGCGTTGACTTATCCTGCTGTTGGGTTCCTCCAGTAGTTAGAGGACGACTATAGGGGGAGAATGGGCGCGAGCCGCTTGCCCCGGCAGAACTGAGCTTCCTGTCTAGGGAGTGACTCGTAATCATTTATGAACAGTTACGAAACTGTTTCAATCAAATTTGCTCTGTCGGTATTTTATCAGTATCAGTAATCAGTATCAGTATCAGTAATCGGTTTGCCGGTAAATCAAAAGAGTGGAGTTTTTTTTTGTATTTAAAAACGAGCAATCGATGAAAAGAGTTGATACGAAATGGGACAAGAAATATAATTCAAATATAAACAAGAATTAAGAATAGATCATTTAAAAGTGTAAAGTGGATTTACAGTCTCCTACTTACATCACTGTGCAATCCTTTAATTTTCCTCCTCTTCTTCCACTTCTTTACAATCTTCCTCCTCCTCCTCCTCTTCT
>VKHI01000048.1:14126-28181 GCA_015145745.1 Poterioochromonas sp. DS
AACACACGCAATAACTCCAGTGAGCTGATCGTTTCTGAGACGTTTGTTCGTATTATTAGTAAAGCTGTCACCCAAAGAGTGAAGATAATGCAAGTGTTAGCAGTCTATTTCGATGACATCATCGAAAATGAAAATACCTTAACAAAGGGTCTGACCAAGGTAAGAAAACCCTCTTATCCTCCTTCTTATTGCTTGAATTACCTTCTATTTCTCCTAGTTGGGTGGTTTATACAATGCAAATCTTGGAATGAGAATTGATTGGTTTCAATCATCGCTGTCTTTAGTCGATGATCTCATACAAAAGACATTAATACAATCAACACTGAAACATCATCAAACTTTTTCGCAACAGTTATTAACAAATAGTAGTAAATTATTCCGTGAAATTTTCAAATCATATCCTCAAAGTATTCAACAGAAGATGACGTATTGTCTTTCACTTGTTGAAGAGTTAAAGAGAGCAAAGACTGCACACACCAAGAATCTTGATAAATATGCGAGACTTATTCGTGATACTGAATCACAATTACGTGCGCGAGAGAATATTATTGCTGCGAATAACATTCTTACCAATGAGAGTCCGACAAATGGTTCTGACGTTCCAACGACTTCTACTGACAGTATCAATAATGGCGATACCACTCCAACAACGCCATCAACGTCTTCCGTGAAGGAAGATAGGTTTATGGGTCGTTCTTTCTCAAAGATGTTGTCTAAGATGAGTGGTAGCAGCACGGTCAGCAACTCCGCTACAGGCACGGCATCTACCCAAAATCCCGCAGAAAAAAAGATCGAAGAACGATGTAAAGAATTATTTAAAGAAATTGATATCGCTGAAAGACAATTATCAGCGAATGCTGATTCATTAACACATTATCGTAATGAATTATTAAATACGGCTCGACGAACGATACAAGAATTATTTGAAACCGAATTTGGTCGTTTATCTGCTTTGAAAGATGGTTTATCATCTTTCATGATCCATTATGAAACAGTTGTATCTTCTTTATTTGATTCTTTTTCAGTTATTTCTTCACAATTTTCACAGATCCTCACTGAACCGGATATGCCGCCATTAATGAATTACTTAACTGGTAGTGCTTTATTATTAGATACAACATCATGTCCATCATTACAGTTTATTACAACATCACCAGAGATTCATGAAAATTTTAATACAGAGAAAACAGAGCTGATGTCATGGTATATTAAGATCAGTCGTTTAACCGATGCTTATGAATTAATTATTACTTTGACATCACGTGCATCATCTTTATTAGATGAAGTTAATGATACGGATGTTACCTATTATAAAGGATTTCAATCATTATTTGATAAGAATGGTTTCCAAAGACAACCAAATGATACGAATAATTATTATGCTTTATCTAAATTTAATCCTTTGACGTCAACGAGTAATACATGTGGTCAATTATTATCATCATTAGAATTACCTACCATGAAGAAGACCTTTGAATCGTTTCTTCAGA
This sequence comes from Poterioochromonas sp. DS, assembly GCA_015145745.1. NCBI lineage: Eukaryota > Synurophyceae > Ochromonadales > Ochromonadaceae > Poterioochromonas > Poterioochromonas sp. DS. Next base: position 15,617 of record VKHI01000048.1, read on the forward strand.
CTATTACGCGACTCAATGACGTCATTACCAAGACAGGAGAGTCGTTAAAGGAGGAGGTGTTGCCACAGTGTGCACGCATCCTCAAAACTCTCGGTAATGGGAAGAAAGAGGTGCAAGACAAAATGGCTAACGTGATCAAGAAATTAGATACCTCCTTTGCCACATTGTCGAAAAATCGCGTGGAGTTAAAGAAGTTGAAAGCTCTCCTACGAGAGCGACGTCTGACAGTCAAAGCAGCTAGAGAAGAGGTTAACGGCCCTTCGACCTCTACTGCAGCCAATGCTTCGAACGATAACAGAGATTCGATGAATAACAACTCTGACGCAACTGATGCGCTAAGACTCACGAATCAAGGAATCGCAGAACCTGCTATTAGCAATGACACAGTTGGTACCACTGAGGAAAACAACGACGAGTTAACAGCAGGGACTCGTCGTCAATCATCCATACTAGGTGCAACTCTATCGACAGTGAAATTAAAGCAAGCAGTCGGTTTCGAATCAGCTAGTGATCGCCTAGTTCGTATTGAGAATCAGATCACTTCATTAGAAGATAAAGAAGTTGAACTAACAGCAAGGTGTGATGTATTATATAAAACACTATTAAATGATATTACCACTACACGATCTGATCTAGAAGCACTCTTTACGTCATATACTGATACGTTAGTCACAACATTAAGAGATATTAAAGGTGTATTTGATCTCTTATCAAAGGTTGAAGTCTCAAGATATATGACATCACGTGATTTAGTGAAAGGATTAAAAGATCAAATAACTGTGAAATACAATCCTAATGATGATATCTCGAATATTCGTCGATTCTATCATCAATATAGTAGTGATGGGAATATTAGGTCTAATTCTTCTGAAGGTTTGGAGGGAGGGAGTGGTGTAGCGCTTACATCACCGAAGGATGGAGGATTTAGTGTATCAGAGTTATTAGAAATCCCAACGATTGAATCATTTAAGCCTATTGTGAATCAGATTGTGATGGAAGGGAAAATTAAATTGATGACGAATGTTCATCATAATCCTGTATTAATAGCCGCTGTTGCCGAACTGAAACAACAGAAAGAGAAGGAGAAGGCTGAGAAAGAGAAAGCAGAGAAGGAGCAAATGGAGAGAGAACGAGAGAAAGAGAAAGAGAAGGAAAATGAGAAGGAAAGAGAAGTGATTGTAGCAGCACAACCTACCCCAGCACCTGCTAATACCTCTCCTTCAACCAACGCTCCTCTGACGATCGCTGAGGATATTCCCGTGACATCGGCAGCACCCGTTATCCCTGAATTACCTTCTGTGTCACCTCCTTCCTCCCCTGATAAAACCACTCAACAAGCCATTCACTCCACCCCTCCTTCTAACCCTCCCACAGGATTAGCAGACCCTCCTCCCACTTCCAGCCCAGCTTTAGTGACGTCACCTGATACCACTCAGAGAGTAAGGAAGACAAGCGATTTGAGCGATGAAATGGCCTCCTTCGATGACGTCTTCTCCTTCGTTGATGCTGCAACAAACTCCAAAGCTTTTACCACGTCATCTAAGAAGAACTCTCGTTCTACACCAGTCCCCTCCTCTACCACGAGTGGCGCTAATAATTCTAACTCGACCTCATCTTCGATGATATCAGGCAATGGTCGTACTACTAGTGGCGGTGGTATAGGAGCGAATAGTGGAGGAGCTATGGTAAGCACTGCAGACCCTGAATCAGAGTTAAAGAAATTCGGTCTATCGATCTATGATAAAGTATTAGAATCCTTCTCCTGTGCATTATATCCAAAGAAAGGCATATTAACCCATGGTAGAATGTATATCACACAACATTATGTAGCATTTAGTGGATGGCCTGATACACGAGTATTATTATCCATGAAAAGAATTGATATCATTAATAAATCAAATACATTAATGTATATACCGAATGCTATTACTATACAATTATATGATAAATCAGAATATTTCTTTGCATCCTTTATTGAGCGTGATTTATGCTATCAATTATTAACAAATTTAATGCAAGTTGAAAGAAGAATATGTGAGTTAGCTGGTCCTGATGGTGTGCCTGATCCTCCTCATCTCGTCTTCGGTTATCAACATCGATCGACCATTCTCACCTCGACGAAGGAAGTGGGAGGAGGTGGAGGAGGTGATGTGAATGATGATGATTCAGGGGATGGTGAGGTGGATCCTTCAGAGGAAGAAGATGAGGAAGAAGGAGAGGAGGAAGGCTTTGGTGAGGATGATAGTCATAAGAGACTATTAAGCGAAGAAGGGAATGGAGTTAATGGAAATGATTCCAGTAAATTTGCTCCTATTCTTACACCTCCTCCAACTACTCCCGCTCTCCCTCCATCATCTTCCGCAGCAGCGGCCGCAGTTACTCCAGTGATCACGGCACCGACGACACCTGCAGCGCCTCCAAGGAAGAAAAATCCTTTACCCAGACCAAGCATCGATCTAATCTATCAAAAGAGTACAGGAGTGACACAGATTACAAAGAAGACAATTAAAGGTACTGCAGCTGATATCTGGCGTCATTTCTGGAGGGAAGGATCAGGTTATCGGTAAGGGACCAACCTACTTTACGCTATAGTAAACTCACTTTTGTCTCTCTCTCCTATTTTGTAGTGATTTCCTTCAATCAACCAGTGACGTGACAAAGTCCTTCTCAGAATGGAAGTGTCCCAACGGTGATAACAATAATCAATTAATCACAGTCAATGAAGATCAAACAAAAACAAAATATCATTATGAGAGAGATTATGATTATGATCATACGCGAACAACTATGTTAATGTTTGGACCTAAAATAGCACCAACCAAATTAAAACAATACATCTCCTTCTATTGTGATGATGTCATCGAAGATGAAGAATGGAAAGATTCCCCTAATAATCCTGTCATTGAACCATCCTCACTGATTATATTAAATCTATCCTACTGTGAAGGTGTACCAATGGCTGATGTTTTTAAAGTATTACAATATTGGACATTTCAAACGAACCCTACTGACCCTACCACTGTTGATATTACGATTGGTTTTGGGATTTTTTATATTAAATCAAGTATGTTTAAATCACAGATTGCGTCAGGTGCAAAGGATGAAATGTCAAAACAAATTGATGATTTCTTGAAATATCTTCCAAATCTTCTTGCGAAAAAACGTGCAGCATTAGCGACTGCTAATGCTCTTCAGATGACGTCAGGAGGGAGTGTGGGCACTTCCTCAGGTGTGGCGGAAGGTAGTGGTGATCAAGCAGTTGCTGACGCACTACTCCAAGGTGATTCGAATAACATTGTCATCATTACGACTGCTGGTGATGACGTCACTGGAAGTACTCCACAGCATAAGCGCCAGTCCCGACGACTCTCACTGGGCAATAAGTCTGTCACGATCACTACAGAGACTGCAGAGGAGGTGCCAGTGACGTTGCTTGAGCGAGTGAGTGCGTGGTCCTGGCAGGGCATCGACCTCAAGACAATGATCTTCGCTCTCCTAGTATTCTTAGTGTTCGTGCAGATGAGAGCGATTCGCTCACTGACGTCAGAGGTGAAGGAGATGAAGGTAGTGTTACAACAAGCAATACAAGCGATGAATCAGATGCCACGTCAGTAATTATTGGATGAGGAGTAATAAAAGAATATAGAGGTTGCGGTATGTGATGTGCTAGCTACTAATATTAATAGATAATTGTTTGTTATACTTGTTTCTTTCTTTCTTTTCTTTCTTCTTTTTTTTTGGTTTTTTCTTCGTTGCTTGTTGTTTGTTACATGCTCTACATCTCCATCGCCTCTCATTCTTTCTATAGAACTACTATCATGCTGGCACATCACATACATTATATAGTATATCATACCTCACAAAAAAATGAAAGAAAGAATAATAATAGCTATGATATAGATAATAAAAAACATCGAGCATATAACATATATCACATATGTAACATATAAACTGTACTAATAATGATCATACTATAGTATGTCATGTAATTTCAAATCCTTTTAATTCTTATCCTTATTCTATTACAAAGGATTATTAGATGGTTGCGAAATGTATAAGGTGAGTTACTTGATTCAAGCAACAAACAATTCTGAGTTGAAACGTTCTTTTTCGATTCGATCGCAAGCACTCTTCACCAACTTTACAAGAATGTCCGGTTTGAAATTTACGTTGCGTATATTTACGTTGGTCTCAAGTCCGAAAAGAACGTTGAATATTCATCCCTCATAGATCTTGGGTCACTAGTCATTAGTCGAGTGAGTGTATGGTCATTCGCTGACGACAGAGGTGAAGGAGATGAAGGTAGTGTTACAACAAGCAATTAAAGCGACGAATCAGATGCCACGTTGCATTACAAATTTAGAATAAATCCGTAAGAAAGGACAATATAGAGTTGTTCAAAGCACCTACTGTGTAAGAATAATATAAATGACCTAAGATCTCTTGGAGAAGGAGTGATATACGTTTTAGTTTTGTTCCTAATATCACAGCAACTAACGGTTTTTCTCTCAGATCGACTCGTGTCACTTCATTTAATCGACTGTACTAAATTCTGAAACGATCTTACTCTAATTGTGTTAATTTCAACTGCACGATGATTGAGAAATTTCCTACAAGTTTTTAATAGAGCCTCATTTACTAACTTCATTAGTAACATTACTAATATTTTCTTTCTATTTCAAGTTCATCTCTTATCTTATTCCATTCTTTCAGGCTTCCCTTAGCAGATCCCTTCCCTTAGATATCCTCTTAGAAGAAATGAAAGACAATGAGTGGTGAAGACGAAAGGAGAGATTCAAGCGAGCACTGGAAGCCTCAGGTATAGCATGAGTAATGAGGGCGAGTAGAAAAGGCAAGTAAGAAGTAAGATTACTTTTTAATTACTTTAGCATAATTAAGTTTAACCTAATTAATTAAGTAAAATAATTAACCTAATTATGTTATCTTACTTCTTACTTGCCTTTTCTACTCGCCCTCATTACTCATGCTATACCTGAGGCTTCCAATGCTCGCTTGAATATCCTGGGTCTCTCTTTGTGTCTTCGCCACTCATTGTCTTTCATTTCTTCTAAGATAGAGGATATCACGCTCTGTATAGTAGATCGGTCTGCGATAACAGGTCAGTAAATCCCTTACAGAGATCAATTGACTTCTTTCATTTCCTGACGCAAGTCTGCCATAAAAAGGGATCTGCTTGAACAGGTCTTGGGTGTTGGGTGTTGGGTCTACACCTTACACCTTACACGACAGATTTCGCGTTCATTCATGAAATTAAGCGTTTTTCGTTTACCGGTATTCGGCAAACATCAAAGCCCTCATATCATACTCTCAGTTATTGTTAATCTTCCTCAGACATCAGGGATTGATTCATGAAGCAGAAAATAGAATCCAAATAACTTCTTACATAAAACAATTATTTTGATTTTTGAGATTTGTTGAATAATTCCAATAGATTTTAAACATGTCACAAACTGAAAGTGTTGCGAGGGAAAAGCTCTCAAATCCGAAGCCAGGTAATTTTCATCTGAATCTCATTTCATTGAAAAATATCTTTTTAATGACATATCTTAGGTTCAGCATCTAATGTAACCGCCTCACAGGTTAAGGCATACTTTCAAGAGGCTCTGCAACAAATGAAACAAGAAGTGTTAATTGAAACTCAATTGGCGGCTATGCGAATCATTGTTTCGCCATTATCCCACGCCGAATATTATCATACTCTTGAAGAGGGAAACTTGATACATATGGCTATGGATGCTAGCGATTTTCACATAAAGCCTCGCACACCACCATTTGCGCGGGTTTGGCACACGACAAAAAACGACTTCCATAAGTTTCTCAACAAAATCGTTTCTCGTGATGCATCGACTGGTAAAGAGTCCCAGCTTCAGGAAGCTTGGATGAAAGACGGCGATTGGTGTGCATTTTTCGGGATTTCCTCGACATCAAAGATGCATGATACAAGTAAATCCCCTCTTTCCAGTGGAAGGAAACCTGATATTGTACATGTAGTTCCGGGACACTACCCCTCTGAAGTCAGTATTGTTGCCGTGGGCGATTTGAAACGGCTCAAGACGAAAAGAAAGGGTATGAAGAAAGAAACGGCAACTGTTGAGAGTATTGGTCAAAGAAATTCCAATGAAGTTCCCGCGAAGGAAGCCGCGGAAGAAGAATTTGAAAATTTTCTAGAGACTAATTTCTCACCAGATTCTAAAGGCCGTGCATTGTACTTTGCGCGCGTCATCTACGAAGCCCAACCATTCAGAAGAAATCATGGTGTTGTTTCGTATACTTCGAACGGAAATTCAATTATGTTTTTCCTCTATTCCCCTACTCGCATTCTGCAAAGTCCACCTCTGTCTCTGAAAAGTATTGGCGGTGAATGGTACTTTGGTTTAATGACCACAAATCTCAAAGATTTTGGAATGGTTCTTCCTTCTGTCAACTATGAAGGTTTAGACAAGAAGATATTTGAGATTAGTTTGCACGAATGTTTGGGTAGTGGAGGAAGCGGAGTTGTTTATCTTTGCAGTTGTGCTGGGATTGAAGGACAATTTGTCATGAAATACTTTGAAGACCAAGAGGCACTCAACAGAGAACTGGAAAACCTGAACTTGATTCGACAATCAACTCGCTTTGTTGATCTTGTTATTAGAAGCATCGGGTTGACCATTGATAAGCGTGGATTATTACTAAATCCCATTTGTAAGGATCTCAGTTCCTCGTTTGACCTTGGTTATACTGGATTTCAATTAATACAATTAATCCGTTTAGTTGAAGACATTAACAACCGAAGTTTGGTACTACGTGATTTGCGCCCATCAAACGTTGTGATTCAAAGTGATGGATCGATATGTTTAATTGATTTAGGTTCTGTGGTGCGACACGACGACTTTGCACCATACGAAGGAACTTCTAAGTTCGCTTCTGATCGCATCCTTAAACTTCTATGTGAGTTTGCTAAAACTCCTCGTGTCTCGGGGTGGATGGTCAATGCGGATATCGAGGACGATTATCATTCATTAGTTAAGATTTGTTATGTTTCCATTGTCGCACGTTCATATGCGCGATTGAGACTTATTAGTTCTTTTGACTATCCAGCTATTGTTAGGTTTTGGGAGGAGAGGCTCTCTTGTGAATCCTGGAAACGCCTTGAAGAAAAGGTGGACTACAGAAAGTTAATTGAATTTGTTGAACACCTTATTCCCACCACGAGTGCAATGCCGAAATTATTTGGAGAGGATGATGAGGCTTAAGATCTGCTATATTTCAATTGTCGCATGTTTCTGCGTGAAGTTTTGATGCAGTTTTCATTTGATTGAGTGCGTGGTCATGGCAAGGCATCGACCTCAAGACAATGATCTTCGCTCTCCTAGTATTCTTAGTGTTCGTGCAGATGAGAGCGATTCGCTCACTGACGTCAGAGGTGAAGGCTAGTTTTTTCCTTTCTTCTTTGTTGCTTGTTGTTTATTCCATTCATTCCATCGCCTTTCATTCTCTCTCTATAGAACTACTATCAGACTAACTCATCATACACAATAATATACAGGATCACACCTCACAAAGAATAATGCCATTAATGACATAGATCATAAAAGATATCGAACTTATCCCATATGTAACATATAAACAATACTAATAATGATAATATTTTTATTACACTCCTTCTTCATGTAATTTCAATTAAATCCTTTTTAATTCTTAAACATGTATATTCTATTACTTATTCTATCACATAAAGGCTATTAAATGTATTCGATCTCATGCATTCCTACACAACGGGACAAAATGTACGGTTTGAAATTTACGTTACGTATATTTACGTCCGAAAAGAACGTTGTTATTCTTGATTATCATCCCATCATCCCTCCTCCACTCCTTTCTCATTGATCTTTGGTTACTTGGTCCTTTATTTAAGGTAAACTAAATGATCATCAGTTTCTTGATTTTCATCTTTATTGATTGTTATTGAGATTTTTAATAAAAAAATGTTAAATGAAGCAACTGCACGAGAAAAGTTGTTAAAACCTCTAATGAAAATATCCGAAGAAACTCTTCCTTCTCCTCCTCCTCTTCCTGTCATACCGATCAAAGATCTACCCAAAGCACTCGATTCCCCTCTGTGGAATAAAATCGCGTTACAAAATATCGTTCTTTCCTCTAAGCAAGGCATCATAATCTCATTCATTGAATTTGATTGATTTTCTATTAGTCTCGATAGTTACATTCCGAAAATTAGATAAACTTCTCAACTCTTGCCCAACCATCTCCGATTTAGCAGATGCGCTCACAGAGTTTCTGCCCTTCAAGATCCCTATCCTTCCCAGTCATGCACTTTATGAGGAAAAATATCCGTCGGTCTTTGAAATTGGATCATCGGAGTGTGAAGGTACGTTATTAGAATGGATGCGCCACAAGATGTTAGTTAGATCTGAAATCTCTGTTGTAGTGGAAGATCATAATTGGCAAAAGATTTTGAAAACCTTTATTCCTTCATTGATTGTATACGCTGACCAACATGATTCATCTTCGCTGACGTACAGAAGGCCTAATATTACTATGATGCACCGAGATGCGATTGTTTTGAAGGTAGAGTCAAGGTTAGAAGAAACAGATTTATCTAAAGCTGAAGCAGAGTTAATTAGTAAATTTCAAGGAAATGCATATCATCTGTTTCCATATCCTTCCTATTCGATTATTGGCATCGTTACATCCTCGACAGTAGCGAAAATATTTCGTATTACTTATGATCCTCAAAGCAATACTTATTGTTCTAATCCACTGAGTAATAACTCAGAGTATAGAATTGAACACGAAGAACATCGTGTTCAGTTTCTTGTGGATATCATTAAACTATCCAGATGGATCAATCAAGTGACACGACCAGTTAAATCATTTCATTTAGTTCCTTATCGTAGAACTAGAACTACTAATCAACACTTTGTTACCTGGAATGGGATATCAATCATTAAGGAGTTTAGGCATAATCTTTCAGCATTTCCTTTGATTGATTGAATTTACCTAATGTCGAACATGGTCACATGAATGATCCAGATTCTGTTGAGATTATTCGCATCGGAGATCCTTTAACTACTAACCTAAGACAAGGATTTGCGAAGAATGTTGCTATTGAACAAGTTCAAAGTGGTATTCAATAATTACACGATGCTGGTTTTGCTCATGGTGATACTGTATTTCCTTGAAGAATATATTCGTTGATAATAATGAAATTGTTTTCTTGAGCGATCTACAATATGTTTGTGAGAAAAACAATCTCGTTCCTAAGACAAAGCGACCACGTGGAACGGCAATTATGACTATGGAAGAATATTACTGGTTTAGGCTTGATGAAGTGCTTCTTGAGGTTAGTAAATTGTAATACATAGGAGTGGGCGAGATAGACCTCTATGACTCAAGCCCTGTCGCTTACTCCAATCAATGAGAAATTGAAGTTTAATTCCAAGCTTCCAAGCTTCTGTCTATTTGTTTGATTAGTTCAAACATATTCATTCAGAGATAGCTTATCTTTTCACGATCAACTCCCGATCACTCATGGAAAATGGTGGCCCTTTTGATGAATACTCGTATATTCTTATTACACAATGTATACTATATGAGATGACAACGATTCTACTCTGATTTAGTATGAATGAGTCGTATTTTATCAATTTGCTATTATTATCCTATAAACTATATATGCTATTAGAAGATGAGATGAGATGATACATCAAAAATGTTAAAATGAATAAGATGATTGCAGATACTATATGATGATGATATTACACGACAAAGCAATGAATGATTCATGTATAGTATGTATAATCTATCTAATCTGAAATATAAGAAGACTTATTATTGATGATTTCTTTTTGTTACTATAGAATGACAATACCATCATTAATATGACTATTATCTTATAGGATGTATTATTATCATTCATTACTCATCCTTCTAATTCTCTTCTTGGTTGTTTTCAATGACTTCAATCCATCGTTGTCGATCATTCTCTGATGATGTATAGAAGTAGTAAACCTCACATCCATCACATCCATAATCTTTGACTTCAAAGTAGAAGGAAGAATCTGCTGTCGCTCTCATGTCTGAGATTGGTCTAACAGTTGTCGACTGTTTTAGTGGGACGATGATATGAGGTTTCGCTGACTCATCCTTTGCAATGAACAGCTTATTCTCATCTACTACAATGTATCGATTTCTCCACGCTTTCAACCACTTCGATTGCTTGTAAAACCATCCTTTGACAGGAGGCTTCGTATGAGCTAATGCCTCTTCCCTCTTCTTGTCTTCTTCTGCCTTTACATACTTCTTACAAGTATCCCATTGAGTCAGAGCCTCAACTGTGCGGTCATCTAACGGTCCGAAGATCCAAATACCCTTCGTAGCAGCGGTTTCAAGGTAAGGGAAGGCTTTCAGGTAATCTTGTTGCTCGTAGTAGAATGCTCCAAGTGTTGCAATCATATGAAGAGTATTCACTGAATCAACGCTATACAATGCTTTGCAATCATCTGTGCTTGTTACTAGGATGTTCTCTGCTTCTGTAAACTTCTTTTGTAGTTTTAAGTTGGTAACGAGGTCACAGACAACGACGAGTGTGTTTTGATCGGTTGATCCTAATGTATTCTTCATTCTTGTAATACAATCCTTTAATATCTCTTCACCCTTTTCGTAATCACTCTTTGCAGTGTAAAGATTTCCCAGATTACGTTGATAGGTCAGAACATTGATATGATCAGATCCGAGGTGTTTTTTACCTTTGTCATAAGATTCTCGATAAAACACTTCTGCTAACTTAAACTCCTCCTGAGCTTGTAATTGTTGAGCGAACAACACCTTCATGTCTAATAACTCCAATGTGATTTCTTCTTTGTCGGTACCATCATCCTCATTTAGGAAGAGAAGAAGCTTTTCTGAGTCGATGTTCATCTCTCTGTCAGCTCCTTGAAGAAATCGTTCAAGCTCAACCTGTGCTAAAAGAGTATTTGGATGAATATTACCATGTTTCTTTTGAAATACTTGTACAATTTGTTCAAGAAGAGTCTTCGCTTTGTCATGTTTCTTTTGACTTTCATAAATCCTAGCAAGACTTTTCTTTCCAGCGATAATAAATCCTAATGGATCATCCTCTTCTCCATAGATAGGTTTTAATATATTTAAAATTTCTAAATTTTCTGCCTCAGCTTTATCATAATCCTCTTGTTGAAAATACAAGGCACCAATCTGTTGCCTGAGTTGAAGGGCGGAAAGAGGAATACCGAGTTTCTCATCAATCTGTCCAGGTGCAGTCGCTATGGAGTTTCTGAGAGTGGCAATAAAATATTCCCGTATCGCATCTCGAACCTTACGATTAAAAGCTTCAAATCCTACTGTTCTCCGTACCGCATCTCGTATGCTCTCAAGATCCTCTGGCTTTGTACTTAAGCAACCCCCAAGACTCTCGCGTTCGATTTCGACGAACCAAAGCATCGAATTAACCTCTTCACTCCCTTTTTCTAAGATATCAGCGATAAATTTCTCTTTCTCACTTCTTGTTATTGCGATCTCGAGCTTGCTGTTCGTGTCTGCGGTGCAGTAGATCTCCCACAGACACCATGCTCTTCTCAACAGAAGAACGCTATGCCAAGGAGGCGAATAAATGAGCACTGTGCGGTTTATTGAAGCTATCGCGGACTTGAATGTGTTACACCACCACTCGAAAGGAAGATCCACTGCTTTATGTTGGTTATAACAAAACACATCAAACCAAACGACAGGGTCTTCTTCTCCAGCAAAATGATCAATCATGATATCAATAACATCAACAAAAAGGTTATTCCAAGCATGAGAAATAAACACTGAAGCGATTCCAACTGCAGAAGAGTTCTCGCCTTGGAGGTGTTCAATCCAAGAACATTGTTTATCAGCCGTGGTAGGTTTAACAAACTTCTCACAGACATCAGTTGTCGTTAAGCGTTGAAAAGCCTCTCTTCCTCCAAATGCTTCAAGGAACTGAGTAAAGTAAGAGATCTTGACACCATAATTGGTAATTGTTGGTGTTGTGGTAGTCATGATACGATAGCGAGGAATGAAATCTGCTTTCAAAAGATTCATTTTCCTCAAATCATTGATCCTGCCCAATTGCCCACCCACCCATACACTTACCGGTAGATTACCGGCAAAACAAAGAGAAAATCTTTTCAGATTTATTGAAGATGTCAACAACAACTCCTCCAATTACCACTTGTGGTGTAAAGCTATCTTACTTTACACAGTTCGTTGAGGCATTTGGAGGAAGAGAGGCTTTTCAAGGATTAACGACAACTAATGTCTGTGAGAAGTTTGTCAAACCTGCTACTGCTGATGAACAATGCTCGTGGATTGAGCACTTACAAGGCGAGAATTCTTCTGCAGTCGGAGTAGCTTCAGCGTTTATTTCTCATGCTTGGAAATATCATTTTATTGATGTTGTTGATGCGATGATTGATCATTTTGCAGGAGAAGAAGACCCTGTTATTTGGTTTGATTTATTTTGTAATAACCAACATAAAGCAGTGGATCTTCCTTTCGAGTG